>JAYMTK010001452.1:0-16351 GCA_036897405.1 Pelargonium myrrhifolium | reverse complement strand
AGTGATTTTAAATTAGGTGTCATTACTTCATTGGCTTTGTTAAGTTGCAACTGATATAAGTTTATATCAGTCAACTGATATACATTTTACCATATTATAATTATACATAAATTTGTTAGAGTGCCCAGCATCTCAGTCATTATTAATTGGCTGAGATTTTCAACCAAAAGACAAACACAAAAATATCCGGACAGACCCTAGCATAGTTGGGTGATAACACTAGTATTTCTCAATAATGGAAGACCTATTGCAATACAAACAAACTATAAAAATAATAACTACTAAAATACGATTAAAAAACATGAGAAAAATTAATTTATCCACCATAAACATACTCCCACAAAATAGCATATAATGAAGGCAGAGATGATAACGATGCATCTATAAAGAGTTTGTACATAATGAGCAAGTAGCGATCATGAAATCAATGAAAGAACAAACTTAACCAGATCCAATATATATGTATTCAATTCGTAATAATACGAGAAAAAGAAGTAGCGGTTAGAATCTTCAAATTTTCAGGAGTTTTCATATTAGTCGGTTGATTCATAATTTATTTATGGGCAAAAAGTAAAAATATTGGCGGCATTCTAATACAATATATATTAGAATTTTATTATACTCTTATTTTCTTTAATCAGAATTTTATTATACTCTTTTTGTTTTTTAAAAACAAAAAACCTTGTAATAAATAATGAGTATATATATCAGTATTTGGGAATAAATCAACAATGAGAGAGAGAGAGCACAGTAGAAAAGGAAAGAGAGGACCGTTAGACCTGGCACGTGATAGTCACGGGACTGGACATTTGAATTCGGATCTGGGCGCCATTTCTTCAATTCAGTTTAATTAATATCCAATTATTTATATTGTCTTTCAAAAGCGGTCTCTGCATATTTCTGTCTCTTCCCCAATTCAAAATCCAACAAGGAAAAAAAAAACCCTCGCCCCAAACGCATCCCTCCTCTCCGTCTCCTTCCTCACGCCCTCTCTCAGGTACGCCTCAGATCAACCATTTCTCAGCTCTGCATGCTCTCTCTCCCTTGTTTTGCTTCAATTCTCGCATTTTTGTCTAACATTTTCAAATCAGTTTGACCTAATTGTTCTTATGTTCTCCAATTTTGCTGATTTCAAACCACACGTCTCACACGCTCTCCGATTCTCTTGTGTGTGTATATATATATGTATGTATTGTTAGGGTTGTATATTGAATTTCATTCGGTTTGTGTCAAGTTTGGAGATGGAGAATTCTGAATGCGTGAGAGTTGCCGTCAACATTAGGCCTCTTATCACTCCGGAGCTTTTGAATGGCTGCACAGATTGCATCACCGTTGTTCCTGGAGAACCTCAGGTTCTATTTCATATTTTGTTTGCTTCATTTTTAAATTGTTGTTGTAGTACGGTTTCATTGAGCTCTTGTGATTCAATTTTGTAGAGATGTAAGCTGTGTATCATTTGTGTCTTGGAGTTAACAAGTTTTGATTTTGGGTTGAGAGTCACAGGGTGCTTAATGTATTAACATTTGTGATTTGATGTGTTTGGGGACATGTACGCAGGTGCAAATCGGGTCACATTCCTTTACATATGATTTTGTTTATGGAAGTTCCGGAAAACCTTCTGGAGTGATATATGATGACTGTGTTGCTCCGCTGGTAGAGGCTCTATTTCACGGTTATAATGCGACTGTGCTTGCATATGGACAGGTTTGATATTTATATCTCAATTCCTTAGTTTGCTCGGGTTTTGTCACCAGACTCACCACCTAACAGATTTTAATTGTTTGCTTCTGTTGTGCTGAAGACGGGGTCTGGGAAAACATATACAATGGGGACTAACTATAATGGTGCAGAAAGCAATAGTGGAATTATACCTAAAGTGATGGAGAACATATATGCAAAAGTTGAGGCGTTAAAAAACTCCACAGAGTTTCTAATTAGGGTGTCCTTTATTGAGGTAAAAAATGTTTTAGTTGAGATTTATTGTTTTTCTTTCTGGTGTAATTTGAATTTTGTAATTACATGCAATTTATTCGTTTGTGTACCAGATTTTTAAGGAAGAAGTGTTTGACTTGCTTGACCCAAATTCACCGGCATTGAGCAAAGGCGAAGGTGCACATTTAGCGAAGCTTGCTGTGCCAGCAAGAGTACCAATACAAATAAGAGAAACAGTAAATGGAGGGATAACACTTGCTGGGGTGACAGAGGCAGAAGTTAGAACCAAGGAAGAGATGGCTTCAAATCTCACACGTGGTTCTCTATCTCGTGCTACTGGAAGTACAAATATGAATAGTCAATCAAGGTGCTGACTCAAATAACCTGTTGTCCTCTGTTTTTTTTTGTTGTTGTTATTATTGTTTATGTTTTTTTTATTCATGATATTTAGTTAGCACTTCTCTGCTCAAGTTGAGTTGAGGCCTCTTTCAAAAGTCTAATTTATTACATTTGGTTGACTGGTTGTTATAATTATGATCTGGTTCTTATATTGGCTAACCTAGATGATTGCTATATGTCTTTTTTTCAAGTTTAAATGCATTTCCCTGCCAATTTGAATTGTGTTGTACTTTTGGAAAGATCCTATATATACTAGATTTTGATACATAATGTTAATTAAAGAAGTTTTGGAAAAATGGAATAGTACGTTCACGATAGTATTGTGTACTTGTCATTGTTCTAACACATATATGTCCATTATTGATTATATTATGGATATATTTCATTTTCATATATTTTGAAGATTGTTGTTAATTTTTCAAACATGAAGAGCATGGTGAATGCTCATTCTTTATCAACAAGTTACTTTTCTTGAGGAATTTTTTTCCCAAGTACTCTAATAACTATTGAAAAATGCTTTGAATACAAATCACTTGGGTATAATTCCTTTTGTATCTCTGTATTGTATTATATTACTCCTTGCTTTCTTATGGTACAAAATATTTTTCCAATTTCTTCCTTTCAGTGATATATAAATATATTTAATTCTTTTAATTTTTGTGTGTCAGTCGCTCTCATGCTATCTTCACCATAACCATTGAGCAAAAGAAGATTGCTAGTGGCCCAATGGCGTTGACCAATGATGATACTGGTGATGATATCTTATGTGCAAAACTGCATTTAGTGGACCTTGCTGGTTCTGAGAGGGCAAAACGGACAGGCGCAGATGGGATGCGTTTCAAAGAAGGTATTGAATGAATAAAAATAAAATTTGAAATGTTCTAGGATCAGTGGCATCAAAATATTATGGAATATATATATGTTCGTTCTTACACAATGGTAATGGGTTTATTATGGGATACAAGCAGGATGAAGATCTTTAGCTTGTTGTTTTGGCACTTTGCTGTTTTTCTTATTAGTATTTGTTTCAACATTTTATGTATGTTTACTGCATGAAGTTGGCTAATTATAGCCATTTGTCATTCATTTTACATTTATTTTATCCTTTTCAGGAGTCAGCATCAACAAAGGTTTATTGGCTCTTGGCAATGTAATAAGTGCCTTGGGAGATGAGAAGAAGCGCAAAGAAGGAGGCCATGTTCCGTACCGTGATAGCAAGTTAACACGCTTGTTACAGGCACATTTTTTTCCCTCCTTATTAACCAAACATTTCTGTTTTGTTTTTACTAATAAAAATTCCAAGGCAGTTTCACTTTTTTTTTTTTTTTTTTTTTTTGCTTTTTAAATGTTGATATTCTTAATATATTTTCAACTGGATATGCATGCAGCAAGTTGATAATGTGAAGGAGATTGGTACATGAGACTTTAGAATCAAAGGGGTACAAAATAGGTAGAACCAAATTGGAATATATGACGCGTAATTTTAGCAAAATAGAGAGTGAGCGGTGCTTCAGTTTTGCTAGAAGATAGGAAATTACAAAAGCTAACCATTTTCTGGTACCTTGTATCTGTAATTAACAAAGACAGATTGAAAAGGATGTTAGGAATGCAATTAATGCAGAGGGTGGTTAAAGTGGAGGAGGGCTTAAAAAATTCTTTGTGATAGAAGAATGTCTCTTTGACATTAAGTGTTGAGCCCAAAGTGACTTCTAATGGAGGTAGTAGAGATGAGAATGTTTAGGTGCATGTGTGGTAACACTAGAAATGATAAGATCAGGAATGCGACTATTTGAGGAAAAGTTGGGGTAGCATCAATCAAAGATAAGATGCAGGTAAACGTTCAAAGGGGTTTGTGTCATGGAGCATAAGGAGATTAACGTCCCAGTGAGGAAAGGTGAGAGATTTCAGTTAAGAGAAACTGAAAGGGTATAGGAGTATACTTGACTTAACATGGAATGAAATTGTGGTTCTAAGACATGATAGCATTTTGGCTTAATAGAGAAGAAAGCATGAGATAGAGTAGTGTGTAAGAAAATATGAGTACAAGGTCTCAGCTTAAGGATTTATGTAGCCAACTCCAACATTGTTTGGGAAAAAGGCTTGTCTGTTGTTGTTGTTGTACTTGGTTTTGTGTTATATTTTGATTTGCTTCTAGTTTAATAATGTCTAATATTTGCAATGTGAATTTATAGGATTCTCTCGGAGGGAATAGCAAAACTCTGATGATCGGTATGTTCTTAGTGCAAGTCATAATGGAGTTATTTTAGACCTGTTGCTTCTGGTAAAATTAAATTCTGTATTATTGTATCTTTTGTAGCTTGTGTGAGCCCTGCTGATACGAATGCTGAGGAGACTCTAAACACATTAAAGTATGCAAATCGCGCTCGTAATATCCAGAACAAGGCTGTTGTAAGTTTCTTTTTGGTACATGAGATTTTTTAGAGGGTTTTTTGCTCGACTTTTTTACTGAAATCATCTTTTTTTTTCAATTGAAGATCAATCGCGATCCATTGGCCGCTCAGATGCAAAAAATGCGGAGTCAAATTGAGCAATTGCAGGCTGAGCTTCTATTTTATCGTGGTGATGCTGGAACACCATTTGAGGAGCTTCAGGTTTGCACATAAATGTTAGCATGAGCTCCTTATGTGATTATTGTAGACGTTAACATATTTGTTTACATTTCAGATTTTGAAACACAAAATATCATTACTCGAAGCAAGTAATGCGGAGCTACAACGAGAGCTTCAAGAACGCCGAGCCACTTCTGAGCATTTGAGCCAACTTGCTCTTGATGCTCAGGTTTGTTTTCATTTCATTTCATTTTATTTTATTCTATAGTTGTATGAACTTTTCAAAAGTCTCTTTTAAGTACACAGATCTTTGTATCTGAATAAAGATGAGGCATAGATTACCCATGCATGGATTAAATGTTTTAGGTTGAAAAAGATAGGCTGATTATGAAAATTGAGTCTGCTCGGAATGGTAAACCCTGGGATGAAATTGATGCCAATCCAGATCAGGTATGAAGGATTGATCTCTGCTCTTGTGTTATTTCAACTTTTTGATCACTAAGATATATTTACTGAAACATGTTGAAAACTAACATGTTGAAAACTGTTATTCAGGATTTTGATTTGGTGAAGTCATATGTCTCAAAAATTCAAGAATTAGAAGGGGAGTTATTGCACTTGAAAAAGTTCAATAACTCAAAACATAGTCGTTATATTGACTGTCTTGAATCAGATGATGATGTGCCCCGTTCAAAAGGTGCATTGTTCACGTATCTTGATGATTGTGATACCAAAGCTGTTGACGTATCAGGTAAAATGCGTTTTCCTGCTGCGGCAATATTCTTTCTTTATATAGGTTAAACTTTTAACATTCACACATATTTTTATTAAATTCCTTTGGTGGTTTCTCTTGGCTGTTGGACATATGGTAAAATACCACATATCTGTTGTAGTGCTTGCTATGTTGTTTATGATTTTAGGCCTCTTATGGATCCTATGATTGATTTTTTAGCATTTATATCTTTGAATATGCAAACTATATAACATGGAGTTATATTGTTGTCAACACTCTAGCAGATGACGTTGTAGATAAAGAAAAGGAGCTAGAACATTCTTCACTTCAAGAAAAGTTGGATCAGGAGCTTAAAGAATTGGACAAAAAACTTGAACAAAAGGAGGTAACGTTTGAATTTTCACTTGGTTTTGTGGAGATTGTACTTGGTTAAGATATTTCTTAGACAACATCATTTTACCTTTTCTGGAATCTGTTGAATAACAATTCATTTTTGTTCTTAAATTACTTTAAGGCTGAAATGAAGAGGTTTTCAAGTGCTGATACCTCAGTCCTTAAACATCATTATGAGAAGAAAGTTCTGGAGTTGGAACAAGAAAAGAAAGTTTTGCAGGTCAGTGCCTACTGCTTTTCTCATAATACTTGCACCATCATCTAAATGCCAGTTTTTTAATCAGAGCCTTATAATAATGTCAATGGCAGAAAGAGATTGAGGAACTGAGACACAATCTTGGTAATATACCATCAAATATGGATGATGGTGCTCAAAAGCTGAAGGAAAATTATCTCCAAAAGTTGAATATCCTTGAATCACAGGTGAATTTTGAGTCATCTACTCACCTTAAATTAATTGCTATAAGATGTCTTATTATAGGTTTGGTTTGCAGGTTTCTGAGTTGAAGAAAAAACAAGAAACGCAAGCTCAAATCTTAAGGCAAAAACAAAAAAGTGACGAGGCTTCAAAGCGACTTCAAGATGAGATTCAGAGAATAAAATCTCAAAAGGTGCCATCTTGTTTTACTGATTTTTTTCTTTTCTAAACTTGGTTATGTAAATAAATTATTTTTTATTCACATATGACTAATATTATTTGTAATTTAGGTGCAACTGCAACATAAGATCAAGCAAGAGGCCGAGCAGTTCAGGTTATGGAAACAATCACGAGAAAAAGAAGTTCTTCAGGTAGAAAGCTTAACCAATGACTCTTCCTTCTTTACTATTAGCTTAACTTTCTTCTTTTTATATATTTTATGTAATGTATCATCTGTATAATTTGTCAGTCTGAGTTGTGGACTTTATTTAGGGGTATTTGTTTTTAGACTTGATAAAAAGAAAAAAAGAGGGTGGTCAGTTGCACAAAGTTGCAAAAACTGCTGTGTAGGCAACTGGCATTAGTTTAATAAGAATAGTTACTTGGTTTAATAATAAGCATGGATCTACTACTCTAAGGCCTGATTTGATCTACTTCTGTAGCACTACAAGGAAGAATGGCTCTTGTTTGTACAAAATTTAGTGTTTAAGATAATAACCACGCCTAGTTAATTTTTTTTTTTCTCTCTTTTCGTTTTGTTATGAGCATTATAATTGTATTTACCTGTTTAATTTTTTGGAAAATGTTTTTGGATTTACAGCTTAAGAAAGAAGGAAGAAGGAATGAATATGAGATGCATAAACTATTAGCATTGAACCAGAGACAAAAGATGGTAAGCTGATGTCAGCCTAAAAGAACATGCCTCATGTGTTTTTGAATGAAGCAGTCTCTTAATTTGTATACTATAACGCCAGGTTCTGCAACGAAAGACTGAAGAAGCTTCTATGGCTACAAAGAGGTTAAAAGAGCTATTAGAATCTCGAAAGGCTTCCTCACGTGAAATATCTAGTAAGAAGATCCACTGGATCACGTTATTAATATTTATTTTTGATATTTTGGAATTCAGTATTGATTTTTCTTGGATATGCAGGTGCAGGAAATGGTCCTGGAATCCAGGTATCTATACTTCTGTCATGAGGGGTCTGAATACCATGGTTTCTTTGCACATAATAAGTCCCCCTCTAGGATGCCTGTATTGGTGTTAATTAATTACCACTGTTGGATTGTTTCTGTTTTACTAACAAATTTTATATCTGTTGAGAAGGCTTTGATGCAAGCGATTGAACATGAGCTTGAAGTTACATTACGTGTTCATGAAGTAAGAACTGCATATGAGCGTCAAATGGAAGAGTGAGTCAAGCTTTTTATTTCAATTGAACTTTATCTTAGATACTGGCAGTTGCTAATTCATTAGCACTACAAGTTTACTTATTTATTTACTCTAACGAGGAGTTCAAGTTGCAATATCTTTTCCAATTGCTGTACTGATTATATCTAAAACTGCTTATATTCATCTGCTTATTAGACTGTTTCATCGTTAAATTGGGTTATCTCAGTACGTGCTCTGCTTGTGTGTTATTTAGATATATGTTTAGTATCATCAAGTGTCATCTAGTTTATTGAACACCTTCATAAGTTTGTTATTTGTTTTGTTTAAAGTTATAAACCATCATAAAAATATGCCATGTGCTTAGCATGCTAGCTAAAAAGATGTTAAATAGCACCTTTTAAATAAAAACAACAATCCAGAAGTTTGAAATGCATTTCAGTGTACATATTAATTTCATCATTTCTCTACAAACATAATTTCTCCTTGGTACCCTAACTTGATAAAGGAAGTTTTAATAAGGTATAATGGAAAATGCCTGGTGTGAAGTATTGGTACTTTTATATACAGTATATAGATCTATGGGATTTATTGTGGATGTGGAGTTCCTTATTTAGTGTGGATTTAGCACAATTGATTTAAGTTATTCATTTTGTTATTACAGGAGGGCTAGGATGGCCAAAGAGGTTGCAAGGCTTAAGGAAGAAGCAGAGTTGCTTCGGCAGACAAATATGAGGTGATAGATTGTGCTGTTGGTTATTCTTTCTGTGAGACTCCAGTATCTTCATTCAAAGAGGTTTTTAATAGCAATGAACGTGCCAACATGTTTTGTTGAATGGTGTGTGATGCAGAGATTATCCTCAAGGAATGTCTCCTGGTGCAAGAAATTCAAGGATTTTTGCGCTTGAAAATATGCTTGCCACTTCATCTAGCACCTTAGTTTCAATGGCATCTCATTTGTCAGAAGCTGAAGAGCGTGAAAGGGTGTTTAGCGGCAGGGGACGCTGGAACCAAGTTCGATCTCTTGCTGATGCTAAAAATGTGATGAACCATCTGTTTACCATAGCATCGTCATCTAGGTAATAAGTTTTCCCTTTAAACATACCAAGTAAAGCATGATTATATGGTGAGACTGTTATCTGCTGTGTGCTTGCCTTGTTTTTTGTAACTTTTTATCTCAAACCAAATTTGCAATCCTTTTGTACCAGAGAATAAAATAACATGCTTCATGTGAACGTAGCTTTAGGTCAACTGGAGTATCAAATTCATTCACTGCATTGCATCATGTTCATCATTGCTGTTTACACTATCAGACTAAATTTGTACCAGAGAATACTAAATAGTTGTTTTCTTAATGTGTCTTCCAAGATGCCTATTACGAGATAAAGAAGTCTATTGTAGAGAGAAAGATTCAGAAATCAAAGATCTGAAAGAAAAGGTGTTCAGACTCAGCAGTATGCTTCGGCAACTGGAGATGCAAAAAGCTGAGCTTATTCATCAAGTGAAGTCTCAGGTTAGTACATTTGGATCTTGTGATGTGATTACCTCCTTCAGTTAACTCAAATATTGTACTAGGCTCAAATGTTGTAGTAGCACTCCCTTGAAAATTAGATACAAAGTGGGAATGAAAAAACACAATGACGCTAAAAGGGAGTCTCTTCGCACTTTTATCTGTTCAAACAAATAGCACACCTTTGAAAATTATCTCTATACAAAGTTGAGATTATGAATTATTCGGAAACCCCTTGACAATACACTCTATATACAGTTGAGAATACGAGTTATTCCTGGTCTAGTTTTGTCTTCTTAAAGCTCCTTTATTTTGAAGTTAATGATTATGGCATCTCATGTGTTTTAATTTATTGCACTTGGAAGCACAAGCTAATGGTTGCATTTTTTTTTTCTTCCTTCTCCCTGTTAACTTGATAACAGAATGTGACTATGAAGCAGTACTTCGTGGACACAGACGATTCTGGGGCTATGGGAAGGCACAAATATGACTTGCGCAAGCAGGTAAGCACCGCCCCCCATCTGCTAATGGAATTTCTCTTGGATTCAATGGATACAGCTAAAAACAACAGTCACCGGTTTATTTATTACTGGCTGATTGTTGCCATTTTGTCAAACTCAACTCCAACCCAAAAGCTTAATCTTTTAGTTGACTTGGTCCTTACATGGTAGTATTAGAGCTGGTTCTGTTTGGGCCTAGTGACCCATCTGCCTTACCTCTCGACTTAACTTAAGTCCATCCATCCACGTGAGACCCAATTCAACCAGCACGTGAGGGGGAGTGTTAAGGAATTCCATGTTGAAAGAAAGTTGTTGAAGTGGGTGATAAAGAGCCATTACATGTGACTATTATTGAAATTTAACACATCTTATTATTCTCTATGATCTAGGAACATCGGAATTCCGTCATCTTTATGGAGGATATGGATACATCTGAATCAGAGCACTCTGATTCGGACTATGATTGGGCAGGAGATGATTTGCTTGTGTTGGGAAAACGTGCTGCAAGAAAAAGGAATTCTAAACACAGACATCGTTCAGGCTCTCAGTCATCAAATTCTGATCTAGAAAGTTCGAAACCAGATTCTTCTGGTGAAAAGACTACTCCTGCTATAACAAACAACCCGTCAGATGTGTGCTGCTCATGTAGCAAGAGCTCTTCGTGCAAGACCATGAAATGTGAATGCCGTGCTTCTGGAGGCAGTTGCGGGGAATCTTGTGGTTGTCTATCTTCAAAATGTTCTAATAGAGCAGCCGTCTCAGACAAATTAGACAACTCCCCACCATCTGAGTTAGCTGAAGATGCAGGTAATTTAGGAGAAATTGCGGTAGAGAAGAGCAGCAATCTTGCATCTCAAGGCGCTATGCTACTCCAGAATGCCCTGCTTGACAAGCCCTCTGAGACAAAAGATGACGTGGAGAAGCCCCCTGTCGCAAAAGAAGATGGAGGACAAAAGAGAAAGCCCCTAACTGATATTGGAAACACACTGGTATGCTTCATTCCGTCTTAAACACATTTATTCATTACGACGTGAATATAATACATCATATTATATAGTCCTCTTGTTTGCACTGTGAGTCTGATGACAAATACTTTGTGTTTTGTGATGCTATTTGTTTTGGAATCTCATTATTCTACACTTGTCCTATTTTTCAAAACCTTAGGCTAAAGCAAAAGCACCTAGGCCTAATCAGAGAAAGAAATGGAGGAAATCTGTGATTCAGCTTGTTCCTGTTCCTCCACCAGAGAACACACAAGTAGTCCCAAACAAACCAGAGAACAATGAAGCCCCAAAGATGGAGAGTAGTGCAGCTGAGGTGGACAACAAGCCTTTGAAACTTCCGAGGGCTATGCGCTCTGCTGCTTCGAATAGCAGCAACCCGTTCAGAGAAAGGAATTCCGATAACGCGGATGAATCTGTTGGGCCCAACAAGGATGCTGGTGCGCGCGCAGCTGCACAAAGTCCTGCCCGGCCAGCAAGAACATCTGATGAGAAAGAGAATCGTCGCATCTAATTTTATTGATTGATTGGTGATATGTTCAATCCCTTCGATTGTGTTTGGAGTGAAGAACAAGAACAAATAGAAGTTGGATCTAACAAATGGGAATGATCCTTGTAAGCAGTTATTGATCAATTCCCTACTGATCATGTCTTGACTATTGGTATTTGAATAGAACAGAAGTGTTTGTTTTTTAGGAGAGCTTGTTGCTCTGATATGTAATCAGTTATCAACCATTTGTGGTTGCTACAAAACCAAGTATTTGGTTTTTACTACTAGTGTTGAGAAAATGAATGCAGTGTTGTGAAACTAATAGATTTTTTTTATAGCTACATGTTTGGCTTGCTTGCATTCCCAGATACAACACTTGTGACTTGACTGTGTTGTGTGTAACTGACTTCTCCAATGAACTGCAGATCTCTCAAAGCTTGGTAGTTAGTAATTAAAAAGTGAGAGCCACAAGGTGTGACGTAGTTGGTAAATCCTCATTGCATGCCCCTTTTGTGGTGGGGTGTAAGAGACCACTTGCCGGAGCTATTTTCACAAGAGATGGGATGCTCTGTGGAAAAATTTATGCCAATAATACCCTTGCATTGGTGATGTCAGTTTACCCATCTATCTCTCTTTGTGTTAATATTTTCATTTATTTTCAACCAACTCTTTAACCACCGTCATCAATTAGACAACCACTCATTCAACCACCATGATCGATACTTTGTAGATGGGAAATTCAATATAAACACAATGAAGATAGTGAGAAGTTGCAGTGAATGATCTTCATTCAATGTACTTCTTTCTGACTTCCGTTTGTTGTTTATTGTTTAACTTAGTTTGAATTTTGTTTAGTTTTTCAATGAAAAACCAATGGTGGACCGAGAACTTTTGTGGGTAAATCTAGAATTTAAGTTCATTACAATTTGTGTTTGTGACATGGACCCTTTAAATTTGAGGTATACCGTCAGACAGTAAACCCACATGTATAAGAGTTTACCTCTTAGTTTATCACATTTAAGTTCATCATAATCTGTGTATATGCAGTGGACCTTTTATTTGTGAGGTATATCATCCGACATACACATGATAACAATATAAATGGTGGATCTAAATATGGCGGTGTGCGGCGGATAATGGCCTCCGGCAAATAGAATCCGATCGGTTTTGAGGAAAAGAAAGTGGAAGAGTTCATCGGATCTGAGCCAAACCCGATCTCTGCTATCTGGATCCATCCATTAAACAAGAGGTGACGATTGTTAGTGGTGACCGAGAAGGACGAAGAGGCAGGTCAAAATAGAACAACATGGATGACAACGAGGATGGAGATTATGAACCACCCGATCGCCTTGAGATCCATGGCGGAGGACGAGAGGCTGTGATTGGTCTAGCTGTTTATGTTGCTTTCTTTTTTGCTGTCTTTTATTTGCACTTTAGTTTGATTCTTGGAATTGGATATTGTGGTTGGACTTTGGGTGAGTGTATTTTTACAAAGTGGTCACATTCGAGTGACACGCCATAGAAAGTCTTACGTAAACCTAAATATTGGTCTATGTTACATTAAAGCATGCAATTTTTTTCTTAGCTGGTAGTTATTTCGAGAATCTGAATTTCTCGCATCCTCATAAGCTTGTGGATTTTATATCCTTTGTTCAAGCTCAGAATGTCGCGGTGGGTGGGATCTCTATCTTCTTTTGAATTACGGTGAATCGATGATTTGAATGAAATCTTTACTCTTTTTTTTGTTATAAAAAAAGTGACGTTCTTATCAACAATTATTTGATTTTTGGGTTAATTACAATTCCATACCATGTACTATACCCCATTTGTTATTCACTACCCTTAACTATCAAATTAACTTTTTACTACATTGTACTTTCATTCCGTTAACAAATAGGTCTGCCGTCTAAGAAAATTAACGAAAAACGCCTTTAAGGCTATCACGGGCACTGCACATGTTTAAAATATTTTGTATATGGCGAAATTGTCCTTCATATTTTTAACATTTTAGTACCATGTACGTTATAGTTTTAAAATTATACTGTATTGTAACCATAATAGTGAAGGGGTTGAAGAGGGGTATTTTCGTCTTTTACCCACCTTAACTAACGGCAGATTAACGACAAACCTATTTGCAACGGTTTTGAAAGTACATGATAGTGAAAGGTTAATTTGATAAGGTTATGAATTACAAAATATAGTACAAAGTATGAAATTGTAATTAACCCTTGATTTTTCTCAACACTCTATTTTAGATTATCATCATTTCCAAAGTAAAAGTTAACATGCGTTTAAGTCCATAATTTGACTTTTATTCAAACAGTAAATATTGACGATATAAAACTAATGATAATAGTTTTCCTGTCCCACCTAAAACTTAAAAGAACTTTAATTCCGGAGTGTATCAGTTCCGGAGTGTATGGGAGATCTGAGACCGATATCTCTTTGCAACATCGTTTATAAATTGGTTGCAAAAATGCTTGCGAATAGGTTGAAGATGGTTCTTGATGATTGTGTTTCTGATTCTCAAAGTGCTTTTGTGCCGGGTCGTTTGATAACAGATAATATCGGCATTGCAACCGAGTTGTTTCATTGGATGAAAAGACGATCTCAAGGCTCGGAGGGGGTGGCAGCGATTAAAGTGGATATGTCTAAAGCCTACGATCGTGTCGAGTGGGGATTTCTTTATTGGGTTATGCAGGAGCTGGGTTTCTCGGTTCGTTGGATTAATTGGATGCGCATGTGTGTGACATCTGTGAGTTACAGGGTTGTTATGGGATCGGTGTTGTCTGATAGTTTTCAGCCGGGTCGGGGACTCCGGCAAGGCTGTCCTTTATCGCCTTATTTATTTATTTTATGTGCCGAAGCACTTTCAGCTCGGTTATCCCGGTTACTAGCTCGGGGGCAAATACATGGCTGTAAAGTTTCAAGGGCGGCTCCGATAGTTTCACATCTTTTCTTTGCTGACGATAGTATATTTTTCTGTCGTGCCACAAAGGAAGAAGCGGCGGAGGTTAAATTAGTACTGTCGTCTTATGCGAGAGCCTCTGGACAGGTTATGAATATGGGTAAATCCACTGTGGTGTTTTCTAACAATACTATTCCGGCTCGGAGAATCGAGTTTTGTCGGGAGTTTGGAATACAAGAAGACACGGAAATTAGCTCTTATTTGGGCCTTCCATCCGAGATTGGCCGAAAAAAGCGGGAAGTTTTCAGTTTCGTTCGGGACAAACTTACCAAGCGGTTGCGAGGTTAGAGTAGGAAACATCTTTCTAAAGCGGGTAAGGAAATTTTACTTAAAACAATAGCTCAGGCATTGCCAAATTATGTTATGAGCTTGTTTTTACTACCCGTTGATACTTGTGATGCTCTTGAACGAATGATGAATTCATTTTGGTGGGGGTCGAGTACGAGTGGTTCGAATGGTTCGGGTTCTATGCACTGGTGTGCTTGGGAACGATTGTGCGTTAGCAAAGTTCAGGGAGGTTTGGGTATGCGTCGGGTTCGTGATTTCAATATAGCTTTGGTAGGTAAACAAGGCTGGAGACTTATGACAAAGCCAGATTGTTTATTTTCCCGTGTTCTCAGGGGGCGGTACTTTCCGGGTAAGTCTTTCTTGGATGCTCCTCTAGGATCCAACCCTAGTTATTTATGGCGGAGTATTCATGCTGCTCAGTTAATGTTAAAGTCGGGGTGTTACCTGAGAGTTGGGAATGGTTATCAAATCCGTGTCTTTCATGACCCGTGGGTTCCTAGTTTGTCAGGCAAGAAACCATTTTCGGAGCCACCGGTTGGGTGGGAGAATTTAACTGTAAGTTTTCTGATCCGAAATGGTAGTCGGTCTTGGAATAGTGAGGTGTTGGCAGACTTAATTAGTGTAGATGAGCAGGTTGCCATCTCGGGTATTATCCTTAGTCGGCGGGAGATTGATGATTCTTGGGTGTGGGAACCTGACAATCGTGGTGTTTATACAGTCAAGACGGCCTATCGTGTTTTAAATGGTAGTAGCGCATATGCTGAGATTGATGATGATAGTAAGTTTTTATGGCGTGCTACATGGAAATTACAGTGTCCTCCTAAGGCAAAACATCTCGTCTGGCGTATTTGTAAAGGTTTTTTGCCGTCTTTGTCCCGTCTGCGTAATCGAAGGGTTGATGTTAGTGTTACTTGTCTTGGTTGTGGGATATCAGTGGAATCAGATGAACATGTTTTGTTTGATTGTCCAGAAATTAGGGATTGTTGGACAAGAATTGGAGGCTCAACCTACTGGCATTATGGGCAGTGTTTTCGTGACTGGTGGTTCCAGGTATTAAAAAAAGAGCAGGCTGTGGTTCAAGAGAGATTTGCTGTTCTCTTGTGGTTCATATGGTCTGCTCGCAACGACCGGACATGGAACAACAAGAGGTGGCAGCCATTAGCTATTGTTCAAGCTACTTATAAGCTACTTGGTGATTGGAAGTGTGCTCGCCGACGCCGTAACTTGTTCTCTGCGCTTCCGGCTACACGAGGTAATCACTGGACTCCTCCACCTGATTTGGTTGTGAAAGTTAATGTCGATGCAGCTGTTTTTGCTGCAACTAATAGAGTCTCCTGTGGATGGGTGGCGAGGAATTCAGAGGGAAGGTTGCTTGTTGCTGGTCGGAGTTGTGTGGCGGCTAATTGGACGCCTAAAGAAGCTGAGGCGTGGGCTATCAGAGAGGGATTGAACTCGGCATGGGAGTCTGGTTTGACTCATATTATTCTAGAATCTGATGCACAATCCGTCATTCAAGCTTTACAGCAACAACGCTCAGAAGGAGGTGGAGCCGGTTTATTTATAGACGACTGTTTGGCGTTATGTAGCCAATTTTCGAATGTCGTTTTTAATTATGTGAGACGATCTGCGAATAGGGTAGCTCATGAGCTTGCTAGGTTATCTTATTCTATGCCAGGTTGTTCTCGTTTCGACACGGGGAATGTCCCGGAGTCGATTTCCTCTGTTGTTCAGCTTGATATTTCTGAATAAAATACTACTTTTC
>JAYMTK010001451.1:0-16352 GCA_036897405.1 Pelargonium myrrhifolium | reverse complement strand
AGGGACTAAAACGTAACGTTTTGGATAGTATAGGGACCAAAACGTACCTTTTTCCAATACCCAAATCATTGACCCTTTAAATTCTCACTTTGATATATTTCCAACATTATCTAGGGATTGTTAGTTTTTGTTTCTTTTTTTTTTCTTTCCCCTCCATTTAATATGCCAATTTTGTTATTCCCCTCATTTATAGAAATTTCATATTTATCCATTTAAAAAAAATGAAAACTTTCCCATTTTTATATATATATATAATTAATTCCTTAAAATAAATAATTAAATAATTAAAATTCATATTTTTTTGCATGCTTCTAGAACCATAAATTGCATTCCCCCTCCACTTAATATGCTAAATATGTTATTCCCTCCATTTATCAAAAATTATCCATTAAAAAAAATTAAAACTTTGTCTCTAAAATGATACATATATATTAAATCATTAATTAATTAAACATAACAATTATCTACAAAATGTACATTCATACCCTATGTCAAGAAGAACTCTATTTTATTTTAATGTTAATCATATTATGGTTTAACTCTTTAATTATATTCATTAAAAATAAGCACTATTTACTATTTAGCTATAAAAAAACAAAACTAAAAAAGTTACTCCAATAGAAGAAAAATAAAAATAAAGCAAATGGCTTTGAATCACTTTTATTAAAAAGATATTTTAAAGCTTTTAAAATAAAATAAAAACTATAGTGTGAAGAAAAAAATAAAGAAAAAGAGATTCCATTTCTTTTTTAAATTCTCACTTTCTCTTAACATTTTAAAAAAAAAAATATTATATTATATAAATTTATTTATTTATTTATTTCACTTTGGATTCTATATTCTTCTCTCCAATTACAAAACAAAAACAATTATTTTTCAGAGAGTGAAAAACCATTCAAAATCCTTTTTTTTTTTTCCTTCTTTCTCATCACTCTCTCGTCTTCCATTTTCACCTTTGAATCTTTCTTGACTCGCTCTCTCCAAATCCCAAGAACACACTCACCGAGTCACGACTCAGTAGTCTCCTTCTATTTTTTCAGTTTTAACTCTGGTAAAGTCCGTACCTTTTTTTACTCTGTGATCTTTGTTTTTACTGTTTTTTAGGGTTCATTGATCAGTTGTTTGGCTGCTGAGAAAATGGGCAGGCGTTTTTTGCCTGACCAAATAGTGGGTCGATTCTGAATTTGGAATATTTCTTGTGATGATGATGTTTTTTTTTTTGTTGGAATTTGATTTGTTTGGTTGCTGAGAAAATGTAGTAAAGTTTAAAGCTCTTTATTTTCTTGTTAGAGGAAAACAACACACCTCAAAAGATTGTAGTCCCTATATTTGTATTTTGTTTTATGCAATTAAATATGGTTTGTTTGTTGTGTCTGAATTGATCTTTATCAACATGAAGATAGAGTGACAATCACTGTTCACGAACTGTTTGTGTTATCAATTATTTTATTTTTTCCTGAAGATTTTTAGTTTTCCAGTTTTGTTTAATGAGCTTCATTGTCCTGTTAGGTGTAGAGAATTGCCGTGGTTATTGAGAGGTTTTATTGTCTTTTAGGTAGGATTTGACGGTATAAGTTAATCATCTGCTTTTGATATAATTGAGATTTTTAGACCATTTGTGTTATCTTCAAATTACATGATACAAAATTTCCTGATATAGTGTTGTCAAATAGCCGTTATATTTGTACATAAACCATTTTCTATGATTGGACATTCGATTTTGATGGAGCTTCTTAGTGTGCCGTTTCATATGCATTGCTAAACTTTTCGGGCGTATCTAATTTACTAGATTTGCATTGATTAAAATCTGTACTAAATTATTGGCTTGTAAGCATATGTTAGTCATTTAATAACCCGTCTCCAAATTTGGTAGAGGAGTATATGATTTAGTAAAAAGTCGTGCTCTTTAGGTGGTTAACATATCATTGTTTTTCTCCCGTATCTTAAGAAGTGTATTTTCTTCTTCTTCTTTTTTTTTTATTTTTTTTTATTTTTTTTTTACTTTCTTTGTTGTATATGGTCTAGGTCAAGATACTAGTCAATTAGTCGTCCACTAACATGATTTCCTTTTGGGCTTTTCAGTGATTTTTCACTTGCAAGATTGTTCAGTCCCTTTTGCAACGTACATCTCAAGCTCCTAGAAAATCGTTAACACAAGCAGGGAAACAGGCTTAGCATGCGGTGAAGCAAAATGAATAATACATCACAGGTTTTAGCGTTCCTTCACTCAATGTTCATTGTGTCTTAAGAAAGTTGTTAAACTTGTAAAAATTACTATAAACCCATGAATGAATACGTTCAAGCATTTAATGATTAGAACTTTGGAATTGAGATTTCAATGCTGTGTTTTAAGCTGTGGATATACTGTTATTCAGTACTATTACAATCTATTAGACGCTGTTTTCTAGAACTTGGATTATCGTGATGGCCAAAACTAGAAGAATGCAATATTATTCAAACATCTTTTGGAACTCTTGTGATCAGAAGTCTTTGTGCACTTGAGGCTTTACACGTGTAATGTTTCCAATCACAGCTCACACAATGGCCTATGTAATTGTGTAAATGTACGAATTTTCAGATAACACAATGGATTCCCTTGTCCTATGATGCTAGAAAATTGTAGTACTGTTGATAGAAGTAGAGCCGACAATTTGAACTCAAACTCGCGGAACCCAAAATCCGACCCACATTTTTTCGGGTTTGGGTCACTTAAAATAGACCTATATAATTTTGGGTCAGGTTTTCTGTGGGGAAAGTGTGGGTCTGGTCGGGTAAGACCGCTCTAGTCTGCACATTTTCTATGTAAAACCCGCAACCCTTGTGGGTCGGGTTCAGATTAGGCATCTTCAACTCGAATTGCCAGCTATAGACAGAAGGTTGTGAATTCTACAAGGAATGTGTTGATAAAAGCTGGAAGTAGTTGATTTATGTCATGGTTATGGCCTTGGTTGTTGGTCTTTATGCATCTCTCTTTTAAATTTCTTGAATAAAAGGATTCCTCTATATGATGCCGAGTCTTTGTTCGGTTCTGCGATTTAAATTTTCTTCCTTTTTTCGGTTCATATTTTGACAAAGAGGGCATTGCAGGATTCACAAGGTGCCACCGGAACGCAGTTCCCATCAAAAGTATCATGTGATCCAAATTTTGACCAGCATAATATCGTACCTGAAGCTCCTTTGGTGGACACCAGTCAAATACCTGTTTCAAGCAAGAAAGATAGTAATCAAAATGTTGAAGTTGTATGTTGAAAGTGATATTTGTTTCGAGCTGTATGGCTGTTGCTTACTCAAACGCAAATTAATTAGTTCATATCCCGTTCTTACTTTGCCTTGTTGAAATTGTTTTGTAGGTAAAAAATTTGATTGAACGGTGTATGCAGTTATATATGAACAAAGATGAGGTGCTGAAATTTCTCACTGATAAGCTAGAAATTGATCCAACAATTACAACTTTGGGTAAGCCATTTCTCACAAATTTCTTTAATCATCTGTGAATGGTGAAATGTGTTCCCATACATTTTCTATGCAAAACCGCTACCCGAAACTTCTTGCAGGTCAGGTTAGGTCTTTTCCAACCGTCCCAACCCGAAAAAGGAAATACGACAAGTTGATGTGTTTGCTTATTTCAAATGTTGATACCGTTAATCTTTGTTAGTAAGTGTAAAGAGTTAACGTGTTTCGATAAATGGAATTTGATGTAATAGTAATGGTGTTGCTTCAGTTTTATTTCCCGGGAGTGCTATGTTATTAGCTCTGAAGTAGTGATTTAGTACCTTTAATTAGTAATCATTGCATCAAATAGTACCCATCTTTTTCTTTCATCAATTATTTTGATCGTCATTGTCATCAAATCATAAAATAAAAATATTCGGGTCAATCAGATGCTTTGTTGTTATTCAGATTTGAAATGCGGTTTTGTATTCTTGTCACATTTCAATAGTAATATTCTTCACCTAATAGCTTTGTTATTGATCACTTTAGCTTCCTTGGTTTAGTGTGGCAGAGATTGGAAGAACAGAATCCGGACTTTTTTCAGGTCTACTACACAAGGTTATCGCTGAAAAGACAAATCATCTTTTTCAATGAATTACTCGAGAAGCAATATAATCTTATGCATCACCTAAGTCCCAAAAACTTTTCGATGGGTCCAGGTCAGAATGGAAGTCATCAGATGCACGGTAATTTTCTTTCATGAAGCTTACTCAAAAATTTCAAATATACGGCTACGATTTAGATGACAAGCATACATTTTACATTATTCTTGTATCAACCAACTCAATATACGCCAGAAAAAATGAAGCATTAGCTTTTTGTTTGATTGTCTGTTGTCAGTTTCTTGAATTAATTGGATCCTATAAATATGCTCTCGTAAATTGGAAAATTGGCATAGCTTTAAAACTTAAACAAACTGTTTATGGGTCATCGATTTTATAATTGTTTCAGATATTTTCAAAGATCGAAATCTTTTTCTCATTATAACAAGAGCACCATCGTGTGCATCTAAAATTCATCAACATTGCAAATTTTAGTATTCAAACAAAAAGGAAATAAAAGCAAATTGAAGAAGAAACAACTATAAGTAACCAGAAAATGTAATTCTCTTCATTTTGTACAAGAATAAACTTTATCGGTTGCATTACCTCTCTTTTGTTCAAATGCTTTAGTTAACGATTTCCTATCTCAATGTTTTGATATGAAATGTTGTATGTTTTGAACTTGTTATTTTAGGGCCTCTGATTCCTTGCAAAGAGACGTTGTGACTTACCGTGTTAGTCCTTAGCATTACATTGTTGATATTATTATTTTAATTTATTACCTTTCGTTTTTTGTAGTGCAGTCAACAACTTATCTGTGGGTTACGCTCCTCTGCAGCAGCCTCTCGTTCCGTCCACAGTTCAACACCAGATTGATTACCCGGGCAATATGTCTGGTTTTCATGGTTTAAACAGAATCCCAGTATTAAGCAACGCTCATCAGATGCAATTGTACGGGAACGAGTATGGCATCACACTTTAACTTCTTTTCCGTTCATCTCTATCTTTTGTAGTGGTAATGGCCTGTGAGGGGCCGTCTAACTCATTGTATAACATACTTCGTTCCCAAAATGAGTCTACATTATCAAAACTTTTTGTCCTAAAATGACGGTCGACTTTCTTAGTTATGTGTGCATTACCGACTTTATCCTTTAGATAAGTTGGTTAGAGTCTCTTAAGTTTGTTAATACAAGAGAACGTGGAGACTCATTTTATGACGGAGCGAGTATAACTTGTCAAAATCTTGTGGAGATTATACTTTCCTTGTTGATTCAGTATAATATATATATATATATATATATATTGTTGTCGAAGAAATCGTACCATTGTGCTCTTTACTTTTCTTACTCTCATTTTTTCCTTCTCAAAAACAAATTGTCCGATCCTGCATTTAGTGCATTACTCTTCTAAATTTGAGAAAATGGTAGTAGTTTGTTAACAGGCGAAAAAAATTTGTGGAGAAACATTCATAATATTAGTGGAAGTGAGAGTTAGAGTTAGAGTAAATGCCGCTACTCATAGCAAGATGTAAATATTTCTAATTAGTTATTTTCTTTTCCGAGCACATTATGTCATTTCTTATGCTTTCTTTTGCATAATATTTTTGTTCGATTTCCTCCTTGTTTTGTAGTTTGATGATGGATAGAATGTTACCTCTCAACTCAAATAATGAAGTCAAGTCGGAGATGGCTTTGGATTCTGCAATCACCGGTCAGTTTCCTTTCGATTCTACGGACATACCGGGTCTAGGTATTGACAACTCAGCTCTTCATTCGACACTTAGATGTGGTATGATCGGTCCAGAAGGATTACCGCTTGAACCGAATGGTGGAACTGGAATTGGCGACGGTTACTTAGAGCCGTTTTCTAATGAGCCCTGGGATTCGAGCTTCATAAATCCAAATCCAGACCTGCCCATCTTGGAAGGTGAGATGGAAGCTTATATTTGCACCAAATTGTTCTTTTAGCTTTGCAGTTTTTGCGTACCTAATTATCAATGGTGAGGTTGGTGCCGTGTGAGTAGAGCTGGTAATTTGCGGGCACCCAAAATCTGAACCACGTTTTGGCAGGGTTTGGGGGTTGCTCAAAATAGGCTGATTAAATTTTTACGTGGGTTTGTCATGCAATAAATGTAGATCAGATCAGGCAATCCACACATTTTCATGACAAAAACCAAAACCCGAGTTTTTTGTTGGTCGGGTTAGGTTTTTCGACCCGAACCCAACCCAAAATTCAAATTGCCAGCTCGACGTGTGCATTGGCCCCGCCTTTGCAATATCTTGTTTCTTGATTTTGAGCTGTTGCTACCTTGTGACCTCGACGTCTCGGGTTCGAGCCAAGAGCAACATAAATTCCACAAGGTGGGAGCCTCGCGCATGGGCCCCGCCTTTATTGTAGTATATTGTTTCTTGATTTTGAGTTCTTGTGATCTCATGGTCTTGTAGATTCCACAATGGTGAGAGCCTCATGCATTGGCCCCGCCTTTATAGTAATATTTTGTTTTCTTGATTGTTAGATGTTACTGCCTTGTGCCCTCCAGATCTCATGTTTGAGTCAGGAAAACAACCTAGATTCCCCAATAGTGGGAGCCTCGTGAATTGGCCCCGCCTTAAGAGTAATATTTTGAGCTCTTGAGGCCATGTGTTCGAGTCAAGAAAACCTCCTAGATTCCACAATGGATTGGTGTGATCACCACCGGTCCGAGCAAGGAAAACGACCTAGATTTCATAACGGTGGGAGCCTCGTACATGGGACCCGCCTTTAGCCTAATATTTTGTTTCTTGATTTTGACGTTGTTGCCTTGAGGTCACGAGCTCATGGAAAACATCCTGATTCCCGTCTTTATTGTAATGAATAGATCGATATTGACAACAACTCTTTGTTATTTCAGGAGCGAGTTTCTACCCCGACGTAGTGGCTGATCCAGAGACTCAATCAGAAGAGAGATTTGATTTTCAATGAACTCTGATTTGGACACTTAGTTTGTAGGAGGGATAGCTGTAAAGTACTTAGTCTTTTATATTTTTTCTTCAGACTTGATTTGAATGATCGTCTCGAAGCAGTACAGTATTTTTGTCCCTCGAGGGCATGTAAATTTCAAGGTTTGGTACATTTTATATTGATCTGGTTCTTGCTAGTCTCAATCTCATGTTTTGTATTTGCAGATTTAGTGTTTGTTTGGTAACGCTACTTTGTCCTACAAGGAGTTCAAAGAACCATGTTCGGTAAAATTAAGAATTTGGCTACTATTGGGGACAATTTCGAGTTTTTCCGAGTTTGAGTAGCTATATTTGTACACTCATAATCAAATGCCAAACGACGTACATGATCATGCAAATTTTAGTTATGTCAAAAGAAGACTATTGTGTAAACATTTGAGTTTCCACCGCGTTGGGTCAACTGACGAGATTGTTCCTCAGCATAACCCAAGGTCTTGAGTACGAAACCCAAAGAATACAGTTGCTTTTTGGAGAGATTTGTCGTTCTTGTGGATCTATGTTTCCAGCTCAAATGAGAATTAACTTGAGTGTGGTGTAACATAAATGTGCTTAGCGAATTTGTTTTAATAGTTTTACCCCACCAATATATTATATTTGAATTACAAAAAACATTCAGATTTTGGATTGGGTCGAATAATTTGAATCCGGCTAAAAGAAATGTTGGTCCATTCATGGGTTTAGCAAATTGGTTACGATTTTGCAAAATGTTGCTTTGAGCAGATCTATCCCCCTCAAAATGACTGGATTCTTTTTTTTAGAACTTGAACTTGTGAGTTCGAATCTTGGCTCTAATATGAATTGAATTGTTTTTCCAAAAATAAAAATTGCACTCTTCAATGTTTCATTGTGCATAAACTGATAAAAGCTGAAATTATATTAAGATAAAGTCTAAGCTTGAGATATTTGTTCTTTTCTTTCATTGTTATCTGTAGATTATCTGGATATTATGAGCAATCATAATTATCTTGAAGAGTGTCAAGATTCTAAGATATATGTTGTTCCTTTGTTTGCTTGGGATAAGCCCCCCAAAAACAAAAACAAAAAATTGTTATGTAAAATATTTTCACAATTCCATGTAGGATATAATAATGTATATCAGTTGATTAATATAAAATTATATCAATTAAATAAATAAGGTGATTACACCTTATTTAAGATCCAAACGGGTCGCTCCACTCCTACAAATTCACTTGGACGGATATAAGTGATTTTAAATGAAATGTCATCACCTCATCCGCTTTGTTAAGTGCAACTAATATACCTTTTACCATTCCATATAAATACAAAAATATTTAACGAATTCTACTTTAAGATAAAATGTATACCAATTGACTATATAAAATTACATCAGTTGCAACTTAACAAAGCCAATGAGGTGAAGACACCTCATTTAAGATCACTTGTACCCACCCAAGTGAATTTGTGGGAGCAGAGCGACCCGTCCGGATTCATGATTTTAAATGAGGTGTCATCACTTTATTAGTTTAACTGATATAATTTTATATCTGATATACATTATACGCTTCTACTTTAATATCCTTGATAAAATAACATGTTCCAATTTTAATTTTTCCTTCAAAGCAGTAGACATACTGAAAATTACCAATTTGCCTTAATCACTTTCTTCTCCACAACACATTATTGTGAAAGAGACCATAACAAAAGTCCAATTGCAAAATGCTTTGCTTCTCAATAGACCAAATCTTAGACACATTTGAGAAGTTGAGAAGCAAATTGCACTTACAAATTAAGACACAAAAATAGTAAAATACCCAACATCTCTACAGCCAGGCCAAATACAAATAGACATATATCGACAGTACCGAAATGAACATAATATAAAACAAAATAAAATTCAGTTTTTTCGGATCCCGAGATAGAGAGAGACATAATTAATGACGATAATTAGGAAACAAAACCAATGAATAAACAAATAACTCCATGCTGATGATATGCACATTCAGCGATTGTGCAATGCATGTGCGGATTCCGAGCATGAAATTACCTAGGATGATCGTACCACATGCAGGAAGCAACATGTTTTGAACTTCCTACTCTTTTGGGGGACTCACTGCGTTGGCCGGATTGGCTGGATCGGCTTTATCGTGGTGGAATTTGACCACGATGCATGTTATGTTGTCAGCGCTGCCCCGGGTGAATGCAGCCTCGGTTAGCTTGCGAGCTGCTGCTTCGGGTTTTTCTTCGGATTGGGCAAGATTAATAGCCTCCTGAAAAGAGAGGTACATGGGCAGATAAGCGGAGAGTACGAGAAATAATAGTCATGTTGGTAGGGAGAGACAATTTCGATGGTCGACTCCTACAATCACTGCAAATCAGAGACCATGCCACACCACGTATAAACAAGTTCGAACACCAGTGCCTAACAGCCAAGCCGTTTTAAAAAGTTCAAACAAACCGAACCAGACTGGGAAGTGCAGACCAGACTAGACCGGATGTCAACCGGCCCGTCTTCAGTCCACTTTTGAAATTTCAGTCCTCCAGTTCTATCCCATTCATCTGGTCCGGCTCTGACCGGTTGACAACCCTAGTTATATCTGTTGCAGCTTCAAAGAATAACACCTGATTATTACTAAACAAAGTGGTCGGGTCCAACTCCTATCATGCCTTGTTGGGGATATTTGCCCATTTCTTTTGGGTTCAAGTAACAAATTTGCAGCACTTAATGACAAATCAACTAAAAAACTTATTGATTGTGTGCAGTCTAAAATCCGTCTTTTTGTATATCACAGGCAGATAATGCAATGGACAACATGCATCCAAAACTTATTTGGTGATTTACATATATGCAAGAGTTCATGTGGACTTGATAAGATCGGGAGAAGAAGGCTTACATCATTGGGGACCACATCCCATAATCCATCACTAGCGAGCACAAGCAAATCAAATTCCTGATCCAGAACTTGATCCTGCAAACATTAAAACATAGACATCGACATTAAATGAGTAACTGGTTTCATTATGTGATATTGCAGAGAAAAAACGTTGCTTCAGACAGTTGTCCACAAGGAAATATGAAATAAGCATATCCACATAATTATTCTCGAGAGTTACCTGGATTTCTGGTTCCGCAACAACATATTGCTTCAACATACGGTTACCAAAAGCACGAGACATGGCTAAAACTCCACCTACCCTCCAAGTGCCTGACAATGACAAGAAGAAGAGCTAATTACGCTGAACTGGCAAGTTGCTTTACATATTTCAGTCACCATCAACCACCAAAGAGACAATGATGTCGCTTATACAAAAAAAACAGTTGCCAAATTTAAAAACAATGCATATGAGATTAATCCGTTAACTAATAATTATAGCATTTATCACTTTAGTAAAAATCCCTACATCTTTGCTTAATCAAGATTCTTTCGACCCTCATATACAGTGTACCATTTTATAGAGGCTTTACCTGAAGATTATACATGTTCATAGGGTGCTAAGAGTTCAAGCAAAATGAGACAAGAATTTAGATGACTAGGAACAGGAGAGTATCGACAACAATTACAAGCCCAACAGATGATGCTAGATAACTTATCTACAAGAAATTCTGTTTCCAAAATGGCATATTTCTGTTTGACAAGCTGGAAGAGAAACATACCTAATATAATATAACAAAACAATGATGATGACGATAATGGAAAGAGAAAATGCGAGAGTATTTGAAAACTCATCGTGTATGTATAACAAATGACAAAAGTGCCATTGATATTGACACACTTCGGTATCAGTTCTGCAACATGGCTCAAAGTTAATTTCCAGATATTATTCTTTTTTGGAGAAATATCCATGTATATTAGAAATCTTTGTTTTTAGTATAAAGTGATATGAATGAAGAAAAGGTTTACCTGCCCACATAACAACACCTCCAGCACTCTCTATTCTCTTCCGCTCATCACTTCTATTAGGCTTATGATCATCAGAGAGAGCAATAGCTGTCCAGATGGAAAAAATAAGGCGCTATTAGGAATTTTTCTTTTCATTCTAATATTAATAATATCCACTGGATTAATAATACACTCATGTGATTAATACCTTTGCCAGCCTTTGATATTACAGTCCGTGAATCTCCAACATTGGCAACATATAGATGATTACCAACCAACACTGCTGTAGAAGCGGTTGAGCCATCATCTCGAAAAGTATCTCTTTCAGAATCCAGAAAATCTGCATCAGTCTGCTGATATGTTTCACCTGCAAGCTTATCAAGTTACTAGATGACACAAACAAGGGTTAAAGCATATTTGTTCCATGCAGGATCCAACACCCTGTGAACAAAGAAAACATAGATTGAGTGCAACTTTGCTTGTTTTCAACCGGGCAAACCCAGGAATTCATATAAACATTGTATATACATGAGATCCTCCATCAGAACACTCAAAATGGAGCATATGCTACAGTCAAAATCATGCTGCCTAAAATATAAGGGTTGCAATCTGAAAATTTGAACTCACTGATGGCCAATTTGGTATCTGTTATGAATTGTGGATGCTTCATCAGATTCTCAAAGAGATGTTCCTTCAAATACTCAGCCGCACGAGAACCACCATGACCTGTAGCGAGACAGGAATGATAAAACAGTAGAATCCTTAAACTATTTAACTGTTATCCATTCCTGAAATTTCAGGACGAGTGAATTATGTGAACAATTTCAGAACCCAATCATTTGAATGGGCAACACCTCTATATACAATAAAATAATGTCCACTTGATGAGTCTGAAGATTAAATTTTTATATGTACAAAATACCATTTCAGCCTTCAAATATTAATCCCCATCCAGAAGTTTGGTTCTTCTGTTACCATTTGATACACCATTTAACTGGAGCAAAATGGCTTAATATGAAACCCCAGGACTTTATGTTTTCTCTAACTCTAAGCCAATAGATGTTCAGTAAAAGTCCTACCATCAAATATTCCGAAGAGGCAGACAGTCTGCCCATCAACTTTGGACAATTTAATATCATAGAAATCCTCCATGGTGGCTCTCTTTCCCCTAAAACTTGAATATCCGCAGCTCAGTTTCCCATCTTCACTGTAAATAAGGAAAACAAAACATTAGTGATAATCAAGTAAACTATCAAATTTAACTGCCTTGCACAACTTTAGACCATTCAACACTGTTCTCATTTAACATTCTAGTCCTTTGGGGTCGGGAAAAGAAACGAAGAGGAAGAAGAAGAGAAATGACTTCAGAAAGTGGGCCATACAGACATCTCGACAAAATTATAAAAATCTTGTCCCATCTGTTGAGAAAAGTCAACAATTATATTATGTCCAAGTACATGAAAGGACCCTCAATTATTGCTTCTTCTTTTCTGTTAGCTTTTGTTAGAAAACAAAATTGAAGAACCCATTTCTAAAACAATGTTTTTTCCATCTTTGGAGAACTAGTATGTTATTGGCATCAACACCGAAGGAAAGTCAACCCTTCATTAGTACTTACTACCTAAATACAGTATGTATCTGACAAAATCCCAGCTCT
This sequence comes from Pelargonium myrrhifolium, assembly GCA_036897405.1. Taxonomy (NCBI): domain Eukaryota; kingdom Viridiplantae; phylum Streptophyta; class Magnoliopsida; order Geraniales; family Geraniaceae; genus Pelargonium; species Pelargonium myrrhifolium. Next base: position 3,823 of record JAYMTK010001451.1, on the reverse strand, counting down.
CCAATCCAACATATTTTTTAAGTTTAAAACAAAACGAATTAATATCAACATTGAAAAAAAAAAAGTTGTCTCCTTATCTAACCTCGTATTCTCAATGATAAATGTGACATCCTAACTAGGCATAAAAATTCTACCGCACTTGAATGTGCAATATTTGCACGGATCTTGATTCACATATTGATACTTTCTCCTAAGTTTCAACCTTTGACTCAGCACAACAAAATGCAATACAATAAGATGTTACTTGTTAGCAGTTCATTATCACCTTTTCCACCCTCCACTGGCATAACCACCATCCTCGTCTTTCTCTGACAGGACATCAGCCATGGGTCCCCGTTTTACACTTCCAGTTACAGGTGTATCAACCATCATCCTTAAGCTCCCCAATTTACAATTCCACGAATTTGTTAAGCTCTTGGGCCACAAACTAGCATGCAAACTCCTCTTGATATTGCTCAGTTGCAAGCTCCGATTGGCTTTTGTCCCAATATACGCAGCCTGAACAATCAAATTCCTTATGCAACTGCTGTATACCATCTAAATAACAACTCCAATGGATCTTCAACCAAACAGAAACTGCCAAAGAACACCATTATTAATCACAAAATATGACAAAAATCCTCCAAAACGGCACCAAAACCAATCCAATTGAGCTCTTCAGCTCAAAAAAGCTGCTGATTTGGTTGATAACACCATGTGATTAATATTTCAGAGAAATAAAAGTGATAACAAATTCATTGCATTATTCAAATCTAATCTAAGAAAATCATTAAAGAAATACAATAGAACATACACAATCCAATTGAGCTCTTCAACTCAAAGAAGTTGCTGATTTGCCTGATAACATAACACAATGTGGTTGATATTTCAGAGATATTAAATTCTTCCTGATAACCGATTCATCTTATTCAAATCTAATCTCCGAAAATCATATAATCTTACATCAGAATCTCATAATCAAATTGAAACGAAATACAGCAGCAACAACAACAACAAAAAAACGAAATCCAACACCTCATCCAAACGAACATTCACACTCAAAAACTATATAATCGAAGAACAAATCTATCAGAAACAGCAACAGAACCAAATCGAGGCCATACCTTCAGGACACCTGAATCATGTTCGTATCAGAACCGCTGCCAAAAACAGCAAATCAAATTCCACAGATCTCCGCCACAAGCCGTCGATTTGAGCTCCGGAAACGAATCGGATCGGATCGAGAGAGCAAACAACCGATGATTCAGACCGGTTGATCCGAATCTGAATGATGACACAGAACAAAAAAGCAACGAAAACAGAGAGAATTACAGAATCAGCCAATCAGCTGAGAGGTTTCTCTCTCTAGAAGAAGAGGAGAGAGAAAGAGAGAGAGAATCATGAAACCCTAGAGAGAGAAAAAAGGAGAAGTCGTATATATATATATAAATATATTGTGAGGAGAAGAAGAAGAATGTGCCAGAGATTGCGAAATGTAGAGAGAGAAAGTACTGAGCTTTTTGTATCTGTAGCTTGGCACCGAAGAGAGGTGGCCACGTGGCACTCTCATGCAACCCACTTGGGTTTTTATCGTCTGCTTTCGAGTGTATAGTTTGGTTTCTGCAACCTCCAATTATCGACGGCAACGTGGCAGTTCTCATGCAACCCGGTTGGGAAATTATCCTCTGCTTGTAGGTTTAGAATATAGTTTCTACAACTTCCAATAGACCGCACCATATTTGACCAGTTTACAATGCATTTTTTTACTTTCCGGTTGGACCGGGATTTGATAATGAACTTAGTTCGGTTCGTTTTCTTTGAAAGTTTTGAGTTACGTAACCGTGTACATTATTAATGGTTCATTATTCGTAATCACTCCTATGTATAAAAATGATTCGTTACTTTTCTCTTCACTTAGCGGAAAACAATTATCGATGGTAACGAATAGAGGTGTCAACGTGGCACCACTCATGCAGTTCGGTTTGGAAATCATCCTCTACTTGTAGGTTTAGAATAAAGTTTCTACAACTTTCAATAGACGACGCCAGATATAACCGGGATGAATGCATTTTTTAACTTTCCGGTTGGACCGGGGTTTACTAATGAACTCGGTTCGGTTCGGTTTCTTCAAAAGTTTTGAGTAATGTATATGTGAACATTATTAATGGTTAATTATTCGTAATCAGCCCTGTATATGAAAATGATGTGTTACTTTTTTCTTTAATTAGTGGAAAACAATCAGATAATAGATCAATCAACTCGATTAACGTCTATATGTACTGTGAACTGTTCTTCTACAATAGAGAGCATGCGTAAGTGAGTGTGTTTCACCGGAAATAGTAAATTGGGTTGAACAATGTAATTCACGAGAGTGTGTACGTGTGTAGCTCGGCCTTCATAGGGTATTCATAGAAGAAGTTTGTGGTGAAGAGTGATATGGAGTAAATACGTTGAACTAGGAGATGAGCTGACTTAGTTGGATCGTGTGCCAAACTACCTAAACCGTGGGTCGCTTTGGATGAACCATAACCTATGTTGCATTCATGGGTCGGGTTGGATGCTCCATATACTAATCTGAGTTTAACCGGACTAAGATAGATTAAATTTGGCCAAATCAGAACATAAGGGGGTAAAAATGAGTTGTTTGACCATGGACACATCCGTGTGGATTGTCCTGTCCACAACCATGTGCCATGGATACGGTTGTGAGCCATCTCAACAAAGCTAATTCATCATTTCGCATTTTATAGCCCGTTTTTTTGTCCATTTTTGATAATACAGTTTTAGATGTCCGCTTAATTGTATATCAGCAAAATAAAATTTAGTGGAATATTGTATAACCACCATAATGAAATAAACTATCATGTACTAGACTGCCTAAACCGTGGGTCACTTTGGATGAACCATAACCTATGTTGCATTCACAGGTCAGGTTGGATGTTCCATGTACTAATTTGAGCTTGACCGGCTAAGATAGATTAAATTTGGCCAAATCGGGACAAAAGAGGGGTAAAACGAGTCAATTGACCTTGGACACGTCGTGTGGATTGTCCTGTCCACAACCATGTGCCATGGATACAGTTGTGAGCCATCTCAACAAAACTAATTCATCATTTGGCCTTTTATAGCCCCTTTTTTTGCCCATTTTTGATTATACAGTTTTAGATGTCCGCTTAATTGTATAACCACCGTAATGAAATAAACTATCTTCGTAATTCCGCAATACTCATAGGGACCCAAACATAATTTCTCAAAAATGAATAAATGTGGTATGGTGTTGTCACCTTGAAAATGAATACTTATAAAATAAAGACCAAACAAAACCACAAATTGTCAAAACAAAAATGTGTGAAACATTTTACTTTGAAATATACAAGAGATGGTGTAATAAATTTCTGAAAATTTATACAATGTGTGTCCTTTTTGGTGTTTGGTTTGTGAATAAGGAATGGGAGAGACAATTGATTGATAAAATTGCATTATTGGTAAAAGCCAAAGCCAACCAGCTAGTTGCTTGGCTGGTCCATGGTGTGACTGTCCCTTCTTAGTGGAAAGATATTTCATTTTAGTCCTTCGACTATTCATTTTGTTTTGAATTGGTATTCGATTGAATTTTTGTTTCGGTTTTGTCCCCGAGTTGTTCTACATTGTTTTGATTTGGTTCTCCGATTATGTTATTTTGTTTTGAATTGGTCCAGTCGGTACTTGTGTCGTCATATTAGATTGACGTGGCAATAATGTGACGCTTAAGTTAGCTAAATTTACGAATTAGCAGGGGTACGAAGTCTGCCCCTCCTAGTAAGAGGGGACCAAGCCATCACCATGGCAGGGGGAGAGCCCCCAC
>JAYMTK010001450.1:0-16357 GCA_036897405.1 Pelargonium myrrhifolium | reverse complement strand
ACATGTGAGGAGAGATAGTGTTTTTCCGTTAGATTTAACGGAAAAGTTAACGAAATTTGGTTTTTTTGCAAGTTTGGGGGGTTATGTGCTAACGAAAAAAGTTATGGGCGGTCATCTGCCAACCCTTTAAAGTTTTGGGGGGTCATCTGCAATTATCCCTTCTTTTTTTATTGAAAGCAAAAGTGAAGATTTTATCATGATAAATCACTTTGCAACAAATGCACAATGGAATCGGGAACATCATTCCCGAGCCACCCAATCACACTTGAGACCGAGATATATTGCGTTCGAAATACATGTAAATTAAAATTAAAATTGGAGATTTTAAAAATGAGTCGATATTCTGTTTGTACTATCAAAACGAGCTAATAATCAATTTGTATCATCTTGGAGCGTTTTATATATGTTTTAGGTAATATTAATATTTGAATACTTTTGGAATTTTTTATTAATTTATTATTACAATTAGGGTTTTTAGTGTATCATTAGTTTGTTAGAGCATCTCTGTGAAATGCAAATTTTTCTAATTAATTTTTTATTTTTTATTTTTTATTTTCACCTTATTATGCGTAAGGGTTAATTAATTACTATTTTATATCATGTACTATACCCCCATTTGCTATTCACTACCCTGAACTAGCAAATTAACTTTTTACTACTATGTACTTTTCAAACCGTTGCAAATAAGTCATCCGTTAAACTTTCGTATGTTAAGTGGGTAAAAGACAAAAATAGCCCTTCAGTTAAGTATTGGATGATGATTATAAGACAGTGAAATGTTAGAACTATGAAATACAAGGTAGTGAAATGTAAGAACTATGAAGTGCAATTTTTCCATTTAGAATTTTTTGTTCCACGTGCAGTGCACGTGACAACCAAAAATGTGTTTTCTGTTACATTTATTGGACGGCAGACCTATTTGTTAACAAAATACAAGTATAGGGTACGTAGTAAAAAGTTAATTTAATAGTTCATGGTAGTGAATTGCAAATAGAATATAACATAATATATGAAAATAAAATTAACCCTGTGCGTAACGATAGAGTGCAACGACTAACCAACCATGTTGAGAGTTTTTTATTTGGGTTGCTTAAAGAAAGTTAAATAAATGGGAAATATCAAGTAGTCATGAACGCAGGAACCACAAGCTAGCTAGGTTTTTGGAAATAAAATGGTGTTAAGGAGTCCTATGGCTATGGAGGGTTAGTTACTTACTAAAGAAGGACACGAAGGGGCCACCAAATCCTTTATTGCCATGGCAAGATTAGACCAAACAAAAAGGCTTGCATGCATGCCAAACAACATAAATCATATTCTCTAGTCTACACATTATTTAGATCATATAGTCAAAAAAAGACTGCATTTAGACTTATCCAGTAGAGGTTATAAATTTTAAGTTTCATGCACGCACCACCACCAGCCCCGATGCATTTACGCCAACCAAATATATGCTTCATTCATCTTATAACCACTGTTATTGTTTTTATTTTAAGAATTATTATGAATTTTTTCGGTAATATCAACATCCTTAATGGTTCTGACCCTACAAGAAAATTCGCGATTTGTGTTTGCACTTCTGTCCTTCTTGAGGATAGAGTAAGTTAAGCGAGATGTAATTTTTACATCAAAAGAATATACTGTATTTTTATAGTAGTCTTAGTGATCCTGGATATAATAAGAGGACCGCCACGATTAGAATTTCATGTTAAGGTTTTTTGTACCAAGTACCAAAGGCTATAATATGGTAGTAACAAAAACCAAAAAGTAAGAAAATGAATAATTGCAAATACTCCCTTCAAAGTTTGAATGTTTTGCACATAAATCTTTTCAAGAATTTCCGTTAGTAGATAGCCACTAAAAATTGTACAAATTTTGCCATTAAAATTTTAAATTTCATATAAAATGACTAAAATGTCTTATCTTTTTAATTTAAATAATTTTGAAAAAATGAATAACGAAAACAAAACAAAACCTAACTAGCTAACCTAACCCTTCATCTCCCCCCCCCCCCCCCCCTTTCTCCCCACCCTTCCCCCCCTGCCTCCTCCATCAAGCAATCGAGCACGAGCCAGCGTTTTCGTTTCCATCGATCTGGACAACCACAACCAGATCTCCATCTCGCCGATGGAGCTCGATCTTCGCGGCAGTTCCTCCACCTCCGTCCTCCTCCGTCGAGCCAGCGTTTTCGTCTCTGTCGATCTGGACAGCCACAACCAGAGATCTCCATCTCAAAGGTGGAGCTCGATCTTCGCATGTGCAAGACATATGAGGAAAGATAGTGTTTTCCGTTAGATTTAACGAAATTTGGTTCTGCACAACTTTGGGTGGCTATCTGCTAACGAAAATTCTTGAGGGGGTTTATGTGCAAAACGTTCAAAATTTGAGGGGGGGTATATGCAATTATCCCTTAAGAAAACTTTTCAAAAGTATGTAACAAGCTAACTAGAAAGATATACATGAGTTCTCAAAACTAGATTTTGCTTTAGAAAAGTTTCTGTCACAAATCACTAAAATTGTTTTACAAAATTCATTTTGTGACGAAACTGTGACAGAATTATTATGTCACTGTTTATGTTGTCACAAACGCTTCTGAAAAAAAAATCCATCACAAATTCTAATAAAACTTCATAACTTTGGCGAAAAATATGATTTCTATATCTGTCACAATTTTTGACGGAACTGTGACGAAAACATGATTTTTGTCATAGTTTGTGACGAAAAAATTTCCGTCACAGTTCAAAACTTTTTTTGTAGTGTGATTAGATTTGAACGTGAGATCTCTGAAGAAATCAAAACGCTTTTAACCACATACAACTACTTTTAAATCCTCAAGGGCATGAGCTATAACAAATTCAATGGATACTAATTTATTTTAGAAATATAATTGATAATTCATGTTATAACAAATTTGTTTAAAAGAAAAAATGACATTTTTTTTGAGATAAAAATTCAAGATAAACGTGACAGTTATTTTGAAATATATGATGAGTTTCTTAAAACCCGACCATGCAGCATGAAAATATGGACTATAATATGATTCTTCGATGACTCAATGTTTACAAGCATGCATGGATGTCATACACCAGCCTTCAATTGCCAGGCGTGCATTTTACATTCTCCATTTCATTCCTTGAATTGCATAACCTTTATTCACACACACACACACACAAATTGCATGACCTGACCTAGCTAGATAGACTGGGCCATCCCGGTCATTTTGATGTCCTCTGCTAGAATAAAAATAAAATGCATGATTTTATCCTCCGATCAAGTTTTTTTCGTTGATTTTAATTTGTGACCGACAACGATGTGTTTGTTGATGTTTCCACTGACATATTTTATTTTCAATTCATTTTCTAATTTCACTTTTTTCTTCGCTCTTCTAGGGGTGGTTTCAAAAATTACAATCCAATACTACTTAACTCTTTTAGAACTCAATCGCAACTAAATGCGTGCCATTTTCTAAAATTAGGAAGAAGTTACATTTTTTTTCGTTTTGTCGGATAATACACTTATTATGAATCCACTTTAATTTGAGAATGTGTGAATAGTTGCACATCTTGCACATGATAACCTTCGACTCGATTTGTTGATATCACTTCCATGTGTAAAGCCCGTTGAAAATCAAGATACAATATCTAAATCTAACTAACTAGCTAGATTTATAATTTATTTTAATATAATAATAGAATGTAAATAATTAATCCTTAACCCATATAATAAAAATTGAGGGTGATCTTTTCAAAAACTCACTCTTACCCCCTTATTATTAAGAGAGTGACTCCTAACAAAACAAAAACAAAAAAGTTCAGGCTAAGGCATACTAATTAGGTGACATGATATCATTTACTTGGTTTAGATAAGAAAAATGAAACGGCTAAGATTTATTATTATTATATATATATATTTTTAATTTGTAATTTATAATTTATAATTTATTTGAAAATATCTCAAGGATCGATAGTGGGTTTGTACTTTGTAGGATCTACTTGTGCATATGCCTAAAAGTAAAACAAACAAGTCCAACACCTTATTTTGGGCTGTAAAAATAGTACGTGATGATGCACAAAAAATCGGAAATAAGAATAGACATTGAGAGGTTTACACGTGGCCAGACGACTAGTCAAAGAGACTCGAAAACTCGAAACCCGAACTGAGGGGTCTCAGAGGTACGAGGGGTATGGGTTGAGGAGGCCCAGCTGATGAGCGAAGCCCGGTGCAGACATGCCCTATCAAGCAGATTGCCTCAGAAAGGTCTCACTAACCAGGCTGCCCCAAGCAGCCTAGGAAAGACAAGATGCCTAAGGCGGGAAGCCCAAGACAAAGAGACTGCCTAAGGCAGGAAGCCCAAGGAGTCAAGAGGCTCTCAGCCAAGGGAGAAGGGGCCGACCCCCCTTGGCCAGGGCGCTTAGCACACGACCATGAAGGCCCAGTGGTCGGCCCTAAAGAGCTAGGTGCCTCTGCTGGTGTATAGATCCAAGAGGGGGCCTAGCAGATGGGTCCCACCTTAAAATTTCGAACGATCAGGACGCGACACGTGTCAATTAAACATGAGTCATATAAAAGAAAATTCAGACCATCATAGTGTTCTTCGTTGAATCAATCAGTCATAAACTGGTTTGATTCGAAAAACACAGTTAGTAACTTTGCAACCCCGTTTGTGGAATTAGAGACTGATTCTCACGCCGGAGGCGATATTCCGAACCCACATCAGAGACTTCGCTTAACGGTGCGTTTTGTTCGCATGCTCCAGGTTACTAATTGTACCAGATCTTGCTCCACCTAAATTCAGATCCAGCAAGAAGGCAGGCTAGGCCCAACAGCCTACCCTTTTTGATCTTGACATTCAGAGAAGAAGACTTAGACGACGTAGTTTAAACCTCTTAATTTTGACTAAGTAAAAAGAGTCATATCAGAGGAGTAGGAGGCTAGGAGCAAAACCAATATCCAAAACTCAATGGTTATTGGCCTGAAAATGAGCAGCAATATTGGACTCAGCCTCGATGCATCACCTCGTGATACTTTACCTTTAATATTCTCAGTCGTCTCGACTTCTGAACAACCCGCATTCTTCGACAAATAAAGGATCGCTAGGAGATCCAATTCCAAGGATGACTCATCTGAAACTTCGCTTCAAATAGTCGTTTTCATTCCTGTGGCTGAGGCAACCAATGAACCCAAATCCCATACAATACAAAACGCACCATGAAGAAAACAAATACACATACACAAAATAAGCTTGAACAATTCCCAAGAAACTCAAACAAGCTAGGGATAGTGTTGGCCCATTCGCCCAATTTTGGCCCGGTTGACCCCAAACTGATACTTTGGACATACAATCTAACATGAGATGAGATACACATGGTCCTACTCCAAATGCCCATTTGGATCACAGTATTTGCATTCTAAAAACTCACCACCAATTTCGAACAATGAGCTACTTTTATAAGTACCCCTACAGGTTAAAGTAAAAAAATACATTCTCACCCACAAGAGAATTAGAATTTGCCAACTCCAATTCACTTACCCTCACACAAGTAGTGAATTTTATTGTGGTATTCTCTTAATGTGAGTTCTTTTTTTGTAGAAGGCAGTTCGTGTACAAATCGGTAGAAACTAAAGTTCGAGTATGCACTAATTGAATGATGCATCTATACCAACAAAAATCAGTGGAACATCATCAACAAATTTCTACCCGAACGAGGAAGAAATGTTGGCATCAATGCCCTAAATGGAGAACGCACAAGTGTTAATTTAGTGAGTTACACACCATTTGAAAAGAACACCAACCATACATATAAGTGGCCCATTCCAATTATCATCATTTTCTCCCTCTTCAAAACAATCAGACTCAACCATTTTGGTCCTTGTCTAATTCATAGCCATTAGCAATACAAAATAACTATGAAGCTAAGATATTTGAAGTCACTATGATACAAAATCACTACAAATTCGACATTTTTTTCCCCTCAATGATATACAAAATAGAAATCAATCTTAAGTAGTAAAGGGGATACAATCTAACTACAAACTTTGAGTTAATAAAATTAGTTGTTGAGACTCAGTTAACACATAAAATAAATCAATTCAACACATGTTAATTTAGAAACTGACACCACCTCATTGACATAACTAAGTCTCAACCATCTAAAATTTGGACGATATTTTATTCCTGAAAGAAATTAGGCCTAGTTAAATAGTTCCTTTTAACTTCATTGTTCACTTGAAAAAACATTTGTAGTTGTGATGAAGTCTCCAAATGTTTCTCTTCCTACCAAACCATTCAAGAAAGCAATGACACTTAAACTAACAAAAATAAGAAAAAAAAAATTGTAGAGTTAGGGATTGGGATGAGGAAATGAGAATACATACATTAAAATCACTGTTTACAAATTAATAAATACAAGCAAATCATCAACCATCTTCCAAACCTTCTTTCCTCTGTAATCTGCTGCATACATGCACATAAACAACATGAAACACATGATGAGTAATTTGACATTTGTTCACATATACTATATAGTAAAAAAGTGTTGGATCCAAAGCAATGTTAAGTACCTTGGATAGGATAGGGGTTTAATTAAACGTCCTTGGCAACGAGTTCACCATTCAAGAGCTCTCTATAAGCAGCAACGGGCCAGCTGAATCCTCTGAACATCAGCTTCGAAGCCAAAGGCACGTCGATGATGATCTCCTTCTGGGTCGGCTTCTTCTCGTCCCGGATCGCGATCAGGTAGCTCCGACCCACCCACCCGATCCAACCCGCGATGTATAAGAACAGAAACCCGGGCGTGATAAACTCACCCCAATGCCTCTGGTCACCGCTCACTATCAAATGGGGCAACCCGTCCGACCCGCACAGCAGCCCGTAGTTCCCGTAGTTGGCGAACCTCTTCTTCGTCTTCTCCATCGTCGCCTTTATCGCCAGCGCCGGCGCGCTCTCCGGCGCGTACAGCTTCAGCGACGACTCCAGCTTCTTCAGCTGCTGCTTCTCGCGCTTCGCGAACTGCTTCGACTCCTTGCACGGCGTCAGCCCGGAGATGTCGGCCACCGCCGGGAGGGGGGCGGAGAGCAGGATGGAGGAGAGAGCCAGCGCGGCGGAGAACGCCTGTAGAGGTTTCTCCGGCGACTGAGAGCAGGAGACGGTCACGGGCCTTGATTTGGGGGCCAATTGAGGAGTGGATCTTGGCTTCAGGAGGGGTTTGGAGAGGTTGGTGGGGATGGTGAGAGACATTTTGGGTTGTGCTCAAAATTTCTTAACTTTTTTTGGTTCAGGGTTTGGGTGAGAAGTGAGGAAGAGAGGAGTGAGTGAGTGAGTGAGTGAGTGAGTGATGGAGAAGAGGAGAGTGTGGAGGGAGGGAAGGTGTTTAGATTTATGTGGAGGAAGGGAGTGATGGTGGGATAAGGTGAGGTGGATGGTTGTGATTGGTTTTGTGGGTTGTGAAATACTTTTCTCTAATCTCTATCTATCTATCTTTACAATATTTGGTGGATAACAAGTAAGATATTCAAATCTCCATTTCCGTGTGCTTGCCGCTTTTATCAGAGTTGATAGTTCGGATTTTAAGTTCGGGTTATATGTCAGTTTCTCACTTTGACCAACATTTTCTTTCTGTAAATATGAAGATACCGTATGTCTGTTTAAAAAAAATGTTGAATCATGTGGATTTATCCAATTCAATTCAACTCAAAAGTTGGTCTACTGTTGTTGCCACCCACATGCAAATGCTATGCCATTGCTTTGTTTGGATACAAAGCACTCATTTTCAACAATCCATTACAAGATTAATTCATTTTTGGTACAAAGGATCACTTCAAATACTTATTAGCAAACATGTGTGAAAGATTTGCAGCAATAACTTTCTTGGAAGTCATTTAATGGACGGTACATTACTGGTCGGAAGTAAAATTTGTGCAAAGAAACTACCTAAAACACATATATATATATATAGATAGAAGAACAAAACTACAGACATTACTTGATGAATAAACAACACCGTTGGTCCATTTATGCATCCCATCTAATCTCTCACTCACTCACTCAGTACTTGTCATGCCAATACAGGGAAGTTGAAAAATCATAGAATAATTACTGTTGAGCAAAGTCTGGATGTACCAGATCATACTAAAACATTAAACAAATTACAAACAGCAGCACACATCCGGCTGCTGCTGCTGCTTCACAAATGATTCTCTTGGGTGTGCCTTCTACTGTCCCTATCTGCATAACCAACTCGACCTCTGTGCCCATCTTCCACGGCTTCATTGTTGTAACTTGATGTATAGTCATGCCGTTTTTTACCATCCGACGACTGCCTATCTGGTGAGCTCCCACCCTTCCTCTTACGGCTGCTGCTATTCAACATAGGTGAAGCCTCATCCAACATCTCCCCTTCTTCCGCATTCCCAGATTCGGCTATCCTTCCTGACTGCCCCCCCTTCACCGCATGCTGATTCTCATCTCCAATACTGCCCTCATGATCCTTGCCACGGTCTGGATTCTCGGTTTTAGACCAGCTCTGTCTCCTCTCCCGCTTTTTCTCATCCTCTGCTGCCAATTCAATCCCATCTTCTAGCTCTCTTTCGATAAGATCATCCTCATCCACCAAATCTTTCTTCCGAGTCATTTCACCACGTGACTTCCTCCTTTTCTCCAATGCTGCCTTAACCTTGTCCTTGTCTATCTTAATTGCTTCTCTGGGCGACTGGCTGACTGGACCTTCACGAAGCTCCAAGTTTCGACCAGACATGCTGCCAGACTTACGCGATGTGCTATCATCCCTCGACTCCCCTTCCTCTGTATTCTCATTTTTTCCACCAATCCTTTCTTGGCCCTCTCCTCCAACTCGTTCTGTCTGAGACTTAGATTTATTAGAAAGCTCTCTAAGGTTCTCATTGTGGGGTGAGTGTTCGGAATAATGGTTCTCTTTTGCATCTACATCAACCTTATGATCAGTAATAACACTGCCCATCTCTGCGCTCCCATTCTCATTATGATTTTGGGCACTTCTTGGGGGCATCCCATGATTGTCAGAATGTGAGTGTTCAGGTGGACGGGATGAAATTTGCCTTGAAGCCTGTTCATCATTCGCAGATGACACTTTTGTAGAGGTTCTATGACTTGGCCCACCACCAGCACTTCCCTCTACTTCACTCCCTTGAGATGGAGGAACTCTGTTTTGCTCATACAATTCCAGCATTTGATTACTAACCTCTGCAAAACAAAAACAAAAAAACAACCAAATCGTTTAGGAGAATATCTACAATTTTGAAGACCCAAGACAAAAAAGGGCAGCCAACAACTGCAAACCCATGCGTCGTCAATTCACATACTCCACCTATCAATTGGTTACATAAATATTATCTAGACTGCTTGCCAATAATCATACTGGTGGGCTGACCATAAAATGAAGGGTGGCATATTAACCTTCCAACTGGCGTGGGGTGACGTCAAATTCCTGCCACCAGACCTTCTCACCATCTGAAGGAAGCTTCACTTTGAGGAACTTGGCAGCAAGGAAAATAGCACCAGCCGCAATGTGATGAGGCTTGAACTGTAGGCAGAGTGATGTCCTCAGCCTGCAAGCCACTTTCTAATGTGAAAAGTGAAAAAGAGAGATCGCCACGATGAAAATGACAAGCATCTTAATCATACCCATCATTAACAAAATTCCATGCAACTTGAGCAAGGGCATTCTGTGCAACCTTGAATTTTTTTATTGCTTCAACAAGGGGTTTATAGGGGTGGTGAACATTGAGGTCAAACCCCAGTGTGGCAAGTACAACCCTTTCCCCCTGCAATATTAGCTCCTTCTGTTGCTCATATACTTCCTGCATGTCAAGTGTCAACCAATGAGTAAATTATAAGATTTCTTTTAACACAGAATAAAGTTGAAACAAAAAACTTATAGTAGCAGCCAATTAGGAAGATGGTTTACTAATGCTAACCTGTTAAAGTGAAAATCTGGAAAGATTTCAATTTTTAGAATTGACGAAGAAAAGATTAGAAGGTTTGAATTTAAGGAAATACCATAATTTAATAATCAAAATCCCTGAAATTATACATGCCTGCAGTTTTATAATGTGTGTAATTTCATTCCGTGGTATTTAACTAGAAACGAGTGATAGATCATATGAATAGAGAATTTGGCTGTAGCAATTATAATCACCATTCATCTCTAAAATATCAATAATGCTTAATCAGTGGAAAGACTGACTATTATTATTATTATTATTAATTATAATTATAATAATAATAATAATTATTATTATTATTATTATAATAAATAAAATAAAATAAGAAGGGAAATTGATAAGAATTTGTCATCTGACAACCATGAGAATTTTCAGCTTCTATCAAATTTCAGATAGAATTACAAACAGGTTTAAAAGTTAAAACCACAAGGCTAATGTTGTGATCAATTTAATCCCATTTTCTAAATACAAATTTACAGAATAGGGAGCCCATCCTATTGTGTTGCAATCAACTTTTCATGCTGACATATAATATTTGCTATTTTCATGTAATAAGGAATGGACAGGGAAGACAATGAGTAAGAGAAATCCAAAAATACCTTCTGTTTTATCCTCTGAGCAGCAGCAGGATCCTTCTTGTTTATTATCTCGTAAGACACAAGAATAACATCCTTCAGTGGGCGAGGTGTCTCCTCAACCTTTCCAGCAAGAAACATACACACAGTTGCCATGGTCTGTAGAGCATAAAGGATTTATAAGTACAATACAAGAACAGCCCAACAACGATATTCAATTACTTATGCATCACGCACAAGAGTAACTATTATTTAACAAGACCTAAGAGCAAAGAGACGAAGAAGAAAAACAAATCTTTCCAGCTTAACATAACGTAACAGAACAGAGAGACACACTGGCAAAGAGGAAGAGATATGGTGCAGTACTTGTTTAATCTTCACAACAAATTTTGAAAACGTGCAAACAATAAACCACAACATACACACACCATGTCAAAAGTCATCCTACACATAAGAAAGCAAGCACATACATAAGCCCTGATTTTAAAGAACTCTTTATTTCCATAAATTACCTTATATTTCAATGTAGTTTCATATCAAGCAAAATGTAAACACAAGTTTTGAGACTTGTGCACACAAACAGAAAAACTCAGATGGTCCAATGACAAAAGTAACAATGACTTAGAGCAAGATGAACAACCTACCCTTCTGTCATTCTTTGCATGTGATTGACGTATGAAGAACCGATGGCAAAATATTATTGCTGTTGCTATAGTTACCTGAGGTCTGCATGGAAAAAATTCCAGTCCCAATCATTTATAATCAATATGTAAACATCGAGACATGATTTTGTAGCAATGAACCAATACACTTATAGATATATGCATACTACAAAGGCACATTCATATGCTGACAGCCACATGAAAAATGAATGAAAGTCAACACTTTCACACACACCTCATACTTTCTCACAGTTAACTAGAAGCACATTCCCAAAATCAAAGAACTTCTACTTTGTTACAAGGATAGTGCTCAAATGAATGGAAATTTTAACTAAAAGCATAAAAATGTTTGATTATTCCTGTTCATAAATTCTGAATTTAACCACGGTATGGTTTACCTGTGAGCTAGAAATAATATGACTGATTAGTTATAATTGCAAAAAGTGGAAGATATCCACTTTCTTTCATTTGCATCACCACAGAGATCTCTCGATGAAACAACCTTACCAGGCCTATCTCATCTAATTTATATATTATGGTGATACTGCATTGATCTATTAACTCAATAATCACTGTTAACGGTAAAACTTCAATAGTCCAATTTAAATTTCCACACAAAATGTATATCTCCCTCTATGTTAACTTTTTACCAATCTAACACAATCAGCAATTGGCCCAAGCATTAACTTAAAGCATAAATCTAAGTATGCTCAAATAATTTAGGCATAAATCAGCATCGGACATTTTCCATAATTAGTTTTAATATTATATATATACACACACACTTTAACATTCCAAATTAATATCCATTCCTGAAAGTATACCAGGAAATCCCTCCATGATAAATCATTAATGAGGAATGCAAAATTATAACCATAGTTATTAAAAACCACAAGGCGCAAAAGGGTCACGGGGCCTGGGCATAAGTGTGTGCCTGAGGAAATAATGTTTATGTGACTAAAACACAATTTAAACAACAAATATGCACAGGTATTATTAATTATGACTAAATGTTAAATTAAAAGCACTAAAGGATATATGAAGTCAAAATATTTTTATTCAAAACATAAACATATAATTCAAGTCTCCCTCAACAGAAAAAAAAAAAAAAAAAAAAAAAAACAAAAACTAAAATTTTATGCTTAAAAAAATTAAAAAAAAAACTAAAAATTGTCATTATCAAACATCACATAATCTGTCTCATCATCAAACTTATCATTCCCCCTTTCTTCTTTAACTTTTTTAGATTCATTTACATTGTTAAGGAAATAGACAACCTAGGCCTATTTTGATTTGTGTGCTGGATGAATATTTATATTATGATAATTTAAAGCGTCAATTACTCCATGTAACATACATATATGATAGAGAAAAAAAAAAATCAGCCAGCCATCTAATGGTTGAGACTCAAGCAAGCCTCATACATAACAAAAGGCTGGCTGACTCTTTACTCTCTATGACAAATATGAAACGATATCTTTTTACTTTTATTTTATCATAAAAAAAATATAACAAGAGAAAAATAAAGAAAAGCTTGATGAGCCTGAGGTGCACCTTTTCGCGCCTATAATACCTTCACCAGGTGCCCAAAGGCGCGAGCCTGATGAATGTTGCACAGTGTGACCACATATAAAGCGCAAGCCCTCAAGTGAAGGTTGCCTTTAACTACTATGCATATCACCCGTAATGCAACAGAGATGGAGACAAAATAAATTAAAAAATCAGAGAAACTAAAACTTCTTGATGATAAATCAATATACCAGCAGATCTGATTAAAGAGACGTGCAATTCCCAACTTTATGCTTATTTTGGGTGACAAATAATAGAGGATCGATCCTCGTTGAAAACAACGACTAAAATACTAGTCCAGAACTTTAACATCATTTAAAGCAAGTAAAAATTGTAGATAAATGCAAAGGAAATATCAAGAGCACTACACCAGGGATTTTAACAAAACAATGCATCTTAAAAGGAACAGTACATATAAAAGACAAACTATCCCATATGTTTAATAAAATACTCTTTTATTAGAATTGAATACATAAATACAGGGCTATATGAAGACCACTATTTTTAGGGACCCATGACCCATCATAAAAGGTAAAAAAGAAGATGCAAAAAATAGCAAAAGTAGGACCCCGTCTTCACAGCATAAATGCCCAACAACAACAACTAAAACTCAACCCAACGTACACAACAAGGGCTACAAATACTTGCATAGTACCCCAAAAGCTCCATAATGCAATCTTACAAATATACCCACCATATATGCTATCAAACTACCCATATTCTAATACTCAACAATGATAGTATGCTAAGAATAAGCATCATTGTTTTATAGCAGTGAACTAGACCAACTTCCATATATTTAACCTATTCAACTTGGATGATTTCATTCTGCACCAACAGAGATGGCAAACGGGTAGTGTTTTCACATATTGAGTAACCAATACAAGTCTATAATGTACATGTGGTACCGCAGAAAATATCAGTTGCAAATTTGCAATTTCAATTTACAAACATATAGGGAATATAACAATGTCAGGGCCTAATTCCGAAAAAAGGAGAATACTTCACTTCCAATTCATTGGTCTTAATATAACAATAAGATAAATTCTTGATAGGCTTTTGCACTATTTTGTATTTTACAGCTGTATTTAGCACAGTTCATCTTTAAAGGTTAGACATAGTTTTCTTAGAAGAAACAAAAAGGAAGAAAATATATTCAAAAATAGGACAAGATGAAAGAGGACAATGCATGTCTTTACATCAGAAACAGGTTCAAAGACATATAAAAGAAAGAGACCCTTGTGAGAACTATGAGAATCAACATCCCAAGAGAAGGAGAAAGATAGTAGTGTCATCAGCAAACTACAAATGATCAATCTCACTTATCATTTCCCTCCCTAGCCCCCTTCACACCCCTAAAACACCCATTGAGGGTAACGGATCACTATGTAAGAATTACCTAGTCAGAGAAAATCCATAAGCTAATGTTAACAATCACAATATCATATTGCCTTCCAATACTATTGATAAAAACCTTAGATACAAAGTATAAACCTATAAAAGCTCATGGCAGGATCAAAAGGCATGTTACTCTAAGTTTTAACTGAATGACATTCTTTAAGAAAGAAATGATCAAGTACAATTGGCACTTTCTACCCAATATGACATTTAAAAACAACAAAAAGAATAAAAACACTCCTTGGAGCACCCTACCCACATCCAAAAACTCCTTCCAAGATGCCATGGAAAAGTCATTACCACAAAAACATTAGATCTAAAGTACTCAAAAGGTCTCTACAACCAATCAGCTTTCTACAGATCAACAGAACTCCAATCCATCCTCAATCATAGGTTAAGAAAGAGAACTTCCATCTACCAATCCCTAAATAACTTTATTATTTGCTCAATATCTCAGCTCGATCACTTACACAGCAGCTCTGACTCTTCAGTAAGACTTACTAAAGTTTACCACTAAAAAACCTTTGGGAAGAAAGAGCATTGCATTCACACTTTTAACACAAACAAATCTCTTCCCAAAATTTCCTCAATATCAATTGTTTGTTTTTGATCCCTAAAATATTTAAAAATCTCCTTATTTCACATCTTCATCATAGTATTTGCTCCCTAAAATCTCAACACCACTAATAGTCTAGTGCAATCAACCAAAATAATGGTATCATTAACATATATTTCCAAAGGCAATGCAGCACTGCATCGATCATGATAGAATTGGACTCGAGAATAACAGAAAGAGGGTCCAAAACCAGTGTTATGAACGGTCGGTGTGCACCATGATACGGTGCATGGTCCTCACAATGGGTGACCCATGGCGAGGCAATTTCCAAAAGGCGCGCCTTTTTTGCGTCAAGGCAATTTAGCATGTTATTGGTTCATGTATGACTCACCAAAAGTTGTGTTAGCTACACCATGTGACAAGCAGTAAGCAAACAATTTACACCCATGATAAAAATGAAATAAAAAAAGTGGTAATTATTCCAGCAAAGAACTATACTATAAGCAAACAGCATATGCAATTATAAAAATTAATCTAAGCATAAATATGACAAGATATTATAAGAACTGGCATAGGGCATTCGAAACTACTAAATAAAATTCTTAAGAAGTATAATGAACACTCACACTTTGAGCCTCATGCCTAAATCCTGCAAAAATGTGCAGTAGGACTTGCGCAAATATGTCTCCTTTTTCAAATCAATACCATCTCTTCTTGATGGAGAACTTTCTTCTATTTCCTTCCTAGAAAAGTACCAACGACCACCTGATTCCTCCGGCCCTTCCACAGAATTCCTATGAGGCCCACTGTCAGTTGTTCCATGATTTGAGGATTCCCCTGGTACAAACCCAGCCATACGTATCTTCGCTGGCTGAGATACAATGAACAGATGTTACTTCTACAATAACAATGAAAGACCTTTATTTCTGCACCACCATTATAAATATTCCCTGTTCAGAACAGAAGGAACAGGTTATAGAATGCATGAATTTCAAAACAACCAGACCAATCCGTCATTATTAGAAAATGAATATATCACGCTAAATTTAAAATTAAAATACTCAGGCTAAGCAAAATTATAAGACCCCAAAACATAATTGCAAGATTACACAATCTGAGATGCGAAGATTTTATTCCATGAATGCTTCATCTTCTACAGATAGAAGAGGTTCAACAACCACTGATGTGACGAAAAAAAACACTTTTGTAAGTAAAAAAATTAGGGTTCCAGCAGGGGCGGACTTACTCATATCAATGTGGGGTTATGGGGGAAAAAATTAATTATCAGAAACCCATTCTCCAATCCAATCCATCAATCCCGATCAGTTAAGAACCCTAACCTTAAATACACTACACTAAGACCTAATAAAGAAACCCTAAAAGTTCACCATGAAAAAGGGGATTTGATCCTCGTCCCCGCTGTGACCCGAAACGATTCCCGGAAATCCATTGGGACGGCAGAGCTGTTGATGGTGAAGAAACCCTTGAAAATACAGAAATTGTACGTGTGCGAAGAAGAAGAAGAAGAAGAAGAAGAAGAAGAAGCAAACCTGAGAGAAGATGGAGCCGCAAAATAGATTGCCGATCGATGAGTGGTTTTCTGAAAGCTAGGGTTTTTAAAG
>JAYMTK010001449.1:0-16366 GCA_036897405.1 Pelargonium myrrhifolium | reverse complement strand
ATAAATTTATATCAGTCAACTGATATACATTTTATCATATATATATATATATATATATATATATATATATACTATATTGTATATCATTAACATTTTTCTAGTCATGTGATAATATCAATTATGTCAAAATTCAAATACAGACAATATTTATATATATATATTTATAAAAATTTATTTTTACTCAAATTTAAAACATTTATCTATATTATTTTGAAATTCAAATATATATTAAAAAATTTATTAAATAGTATATTTATATTTACATTTGGGATAAATATATTTAAATAATATAAATTCATTAAAAATCTATATATTAATTTAAAAATGACACGTGGCATCAAATCAGAGGATGAAAATTGCCACGTATCAATCAATTAGATATTCAATTGGGAATTTGCGGTGACACTTGTCGCACAATTAGTTAGAGACTTGTCTTTATAATATATATATTAGATTTTCTAAAAATAATTTGTTTAAACAAAAACCATAAAATTATGGTGGGAAATCATGTATATTTCACTAATGGATAGGATAAGATTTGCAATTATCTAGACCCAGTAATTTCTCCAAAAAGAAGACAATCCAAAATTGCCTCTATAAATACACCCCCTTTTCAATATTCTTCACTCACACACATTACCTCTCCTCCATCTCCACTAATCACTAGGTACACATTCCTCAAATTTTGAAAACCATAGTTTCATTACACCAATGATCATGTGTAGCTCAAATTAATGTTTTTTTTTTTGTTTACTTCAATATGTATGTATCTTACGTTTGTTTTGTTTGTGCTTAGGAAATCAAAAACAGAGAGACATGGCTTTGGCAAGATCAGGAGGTCTTGCTGTGGTGTTGTTGTTGCTGTGTTGGTGTTTGGCACAAAGTGATGCAGCTTGGGACAATTACCCCAAGTACAAAGATCCGAAACAGCCGATAAATAAGAGAATCAAGGACTTGATGGATCGAATGACACTGGCTGAGAAGATTGGACAAATGGCTCAGATTGATTATAACAACGCAACGGTCGAGATCATGAGGGACTACTCTATTGGTAGTATTCTGAGTGGAGGAGGTCATGTCCCTCACTTGAAGGCCACTCCTGAGGAATGGATCAATATGGTGAATGATTTTCAGAGCGGTTCTCTGACCAGCCGTCTCGGCATTCCCATGATCTATGCGGTTGACGCTGTTCATGGCCACAACAATGTCTACAAGGCCACCATTTTCCCCCACAATGTTGGCCTTGGCGCCACTAGGTAATTAATTACCATGATTGTTAATTTGTGATTTGAATGTACGTGTCCATTGATGAGACTCTTGCTCGATCTCTTACCGTTAATTAGCTACAGATGAAAAAAACCTCAACCATGGAGTTAAGTCGCTAAGAGCCTGAGACTTGGCTAAGCTTATAAGAAAGAGTTTGATACGTCATGATTAACATATATCCGTTTTAGTAAATTTGTGGGATCGGATCATATTTGAATGTGTCTTGGTTGAGGCGAAACAGTAAACTGTACAATTGAAACTCCTTGTTACGGAAAGATGTAGTAGGGGTCTTTTGGGACAGTTACCTCTGTTGAATTTTGTTATTTCTCAAAATATTTCATATTTTTCTGTTACAAATTTGGAATTTGTGCACAATATTTGAAAAATTCAATTTTTGCCCCCGCAATTTTTCTTTTTGAATCTTACCCCAATGATTTGATAAATTTCACTCCTGGTACTTGCCCCCACAAAATGAAATCTCTATGGGGTCGTTCGTTTAGGTATTTTCGGGTGAATTCCTAAGAAATTAGAACATGTTGGGTATTTTTAATTTTTAATTCATGCGTTCGTTTAAGTTTTTTGAAATGGCATATGTGGAATTAAAAAATAATCTTCTTTCCTCAAAAGAATTGAAATATTCAAAAATTCCCTCAATTTTTGAATATTTCAATTCCTGACAATTGAATTGATGACATTTCAATTCTCTTTTCACAAAAATTAAACGAACGACCCCTATATGTCCCTATTGATAGTTAAAAAGTGAATCTCATCCATTAATGGAATGCGTCTTGATAAGTCTCATGTCATTAACTCTATAGCTTAAATAAAGCTGGCAAATCGGGTTTGGGTTGTTGGATTTGGGTTGATTTTTTAGTTTTTAAACAAAAAAAATGTGTTGAATTGTGGGTTTGTCCGATTTGACCCAAAAATTGTATGAATTTAGATTAAGTAAAAGTCAGTCATGTGTCGTCACCCGCAGTTTCGAGTCCAAATGGTCATTATTTTTTCTTTTTGTTTTATAATACGGCAGGGACCCAGAACTGGTTAGGAGGATTGGTGCTGCAACTGCTCTTGAAGTTAGAGCTACGGGCATCCATTATGCTTTTGCACCTTGCATTGCGGTAAGCACTAAAAACACTTTATTCATATGAAGTAGAATAAGATTTGCTAGTGTGTTTGATTTATGTGTTTTGTACAACAATTGTGTGTGAATAGGTGTGTAGAGATCCGAGATGGGGCAGATGTTACGAAAGCTACAGCGAGGATCCCAAAATTGTCAAGGCAATGACCGAAATCATCAACGGGCTGCAAGGGGAAATTCCCCCTAATGGGAGAAAGGGTGCCCCTTATGTTGCTGGACAGTAAGTTTTTGTCAGTTAGCGTAACAGCCGAGATTCAAATCTGTACTCAGTGAGTTTTTGTATATAAATTAGTCCGAGGGAAATGTATTCATTTTACCGAATAATTGGTGTGAAGGAACAAGGTTGTAGCGTGCGCGAAGCATTTTGTGGGCGATGGAGGGACGACAAAGGGCATCAACGAGAACAACACCGTGGTCGATTGGCATGAATTGCTGAGCATACACATGCCGGCTTACTACGACGCCATCATCAAAGGCGTGTCCACTGTCATGGTTTCATACTCCAGCGTTAATGGACAGAAGATGCACGCGAATCGCAAGCTTATCACTGATTTTCTCAAGGGAACTCTAAAATTCAGGGTATTTTGCTCATTCATTTAGTACGAGTTCATGCATTTAAGTTAGTAATCCATAAATGGAAATTTATTATATGGTGTTCATTACTCCGTGAATTGCAGGGTTTTGTGATATCTGATTGGGAAGGTATCGACAGAATCACGGATCCACCACATTCCAATTACACATACTCTGTTCAAGCTGGGGTTGAAGCTGGCATTGACATGGTTTGTTGGTTTCTACAAGTTTTTGTGTTTTTTTTTTTTCGCAACTTGATAAAAACAATTATTGACTGAAACGTTGTGATCATCAGATCATGATTCCCTACAACTACACAGAGTTCATAGATGCTTTGACCCACTTAGTGAACTCCAATGTGATCCCCATGAGTCGCATTGACGACGCTGTGAGGAGGATTTTGAGAGTGAAGTTCACGATGGGTCTTTTCGAGAACCCATTGGCTGATCACACCTTTGTTGATCACCTTGGAAGCCAGGTTAGCGATTATGTCCTAAAATCTACATATCCTTCAATATTCGTGCATCGAAATTCAAATCTCACGTCTAATGTTTTGAAATTGATGTGAAATA
Organism: Pelargonium myrrhifolium; assembly: GCA_036897405.1. Classification (NCBI taxonomy): domain Eukaryota; kingdom Viridiplantae; phylum Streptophyta; class Magnoliopsida; order Geraniales; family Geraniaceae; genus Pelargonium; species Pelargonium myrrhifolium. Next base: position 12,814 of record JAYMTK010001449.1, on the reverse strand, counting down.
GCCTCATAGAGATTTGGCGAGGGAAGCTGTGAGGAAGTCTCTAGTTCTTCTGAAAAACGGAAAGAAAGGTGATGCGCCTATGCTTCCTCTACACAAGAACGCCTCAAAAATCTTGGTTGCTGGAACTCATGCCAACAATTTGGCTTACCAATGTGGAGGATGGACCATCACCTGGCAAGGCCTTTACGGCAACAACCACACTATTGGTACATTTTATATGTTTACTACTCAATTCAATAATCAATATTGTGTTCTTGGCGGAGCCAGAGGTGGGCCGTAGTAGGCATGTGCCCACCCCATTCTCCCTAAAACTTTTAGGCTAGGAATAGTCGATATGTTATGTTACGGACTTAGTTTTGTAATGAATGGAATGTGCAGGAACAACAATCCTAGGAGCAATCACAAGTGCCATTGATCCAGGGACGGAAGTGGTGTACCGCGAGAACCCGGATGCAGAATTTGTGAAATCCAACGGTTTTGAGTATGCCATTGTTGTTGTGGGTGAACCTCCCTATGCAGAGACTGCTGGGGATAGCATGAACTTGACTATATCGGAACCGGGCCCGAGCACCATTACTAATGTGTGTGGAGGAGTGAAGTGTGTTGTGGTGGTGGTTTCAGGGAGGCCTTTGGTGATTGAGCCATATGTGGCTCATATGGATGCTCTTGTGGCGGCTTGGTTGCCAGGTTCTGAAGGAATGGGAGTGAGTGATGTGCTTTTTGGGGATTATGGGTTCACAGGGAAGCTACCAAGGACTTGGTTCAAGAGTGTGGATCAGCTGCCCATGAATGTTGGTGATGCTCATTATGATCCGCTCTTTCCTTTTGGTTTTGGACTCACAATTGAGCCAGTTGAGCAAGTTTAGAATTTATTGTTGTCTATCCAGTTTGTTAGTTTAGCATAGGAGTATGTTTTACATGGCAAGTGTTGTTAATTCTGGTGTGGAATTTGGGTATTAAATGATAAAATGATTGAAATTTGAATTTCTTTATCGTTATTGTCTGAGGATTGGGTATGAAAATAATGGCTTAATCTAAGCTAAACTAATAAGGACATGACACCACTTTGCATTTCCCTCTTACTCACTCAATTGAATTGTGTGAGCGGAACAATCTGCTGAATTCATAACTTTTAATAAGGTGTCATTAAAATTTCATTTATAGTAGCCTTAATCATTTTGTATAAAAACTATATCCGGCGGATATATGAGAATAAATACCATTCTATCTTATATGATTGAAGCAAGTGTGGCTCATCTTTGATGGTATCATATCCAAAAGATTTTGTTCTCGTATGACCCCTCGTCTTAAAAATAGGGGCCATGGAGAGTGAGACTCAAGGAGTCAAGATGACGAGGATCTTGTTACTAGGCTTTTTTTTCTCTTGACTAGACAAACTTTGATGTTTTGTGAATTGTTCTTAGAATCCTTGAATAGAGTTTCCGTTGGCCTCAAGGCAGCAGGCCTTGAGACACTTCGGCACGAAACTCTGACTCGATTTCTTGAAGTGAGCACACTTGGCCTAAATCTCACTAAGTCACACTTCGCGTTTAGTGACGGAGTCAAAAATGGGCCATCATAGACATGGGTCCACTCCACAACACCCAATTGTGTTTGACCGTATCATCTTTTAGCCAGCCTAAAATTTGTCCAAAATTTTGATTAGTTTAGCTCATTTCAAATCCACAGCACACCTTCCTAAACCCACAACACATTGTTTATTTAAGCCCAAATCTTGGGTTCTGCACATATTTCATGAAAATATCTACCTAAGCAACAAACCTACCTATATTGTTTGTAATATCTTGTTACCCCCCCCCAAAAAAAAAAAAAAAAACACTTTAAGGAATTTGAAATTGACTAGACTAATTTGGGCTAACTGAAAATTATGCCTCCCCTAAGTTTTAGATCGGCCCCGCCATTGTTTACACTATAACATGAAATTCTCTTCCTTGGATCTTTAAAGCGAGTTCTTTTTTTTAGTTTGACTCGATTTTGTTTGAATCATTTTCAAATGATTTGGTATCATCTGATTATGTCTGAAATAAGTATTTGTCATATTAATTTGTTGACTTGAGAGCATCAGCTTGTCCTGCTCAGTTTTTTCAAATGATGAAGTATTCTCTGATTATGTCTAATCTCCGTATTTGTCATATTAACTTATGGACTTAGGAGTACCAGCATGTTTCGCTCAAATCTTCACTATGATTGTTCTGAAACCTTTTTTTTTTTTTTGTCTTTTTCCGGTTGTTGGTTTCAAATCCATCGTCTTACCTTTGACATAACAAAAACAATGTGTATAAAGTTGAGGTGTCTTACGTGCAAAACCACAAGGTCTCTAAAAATCAGTAGGGTTAATTACAGTCTCATTTCATGTACTATACTCTTTTTGCAATTCACTATCTTGAACTACCAAATTAAATTTTTACTACCACGTACTTTCAAAACCATTGCAAATAAGTCCGTCGTTAATCTGTCGTCAGTTAAGTGGGTAAAAAACAAAAATACTCATCTTCAACCCCTTCATTGTTATCTTCTTCTCTCCACCTATGATTGTTTGTACACTCGCCAAAAACCACCGCCCCTACGTGTCGAAACGCCTCTAACTTCTCAAAATTCCTCATGAACTCCAAATTACCCGCCTCCAAATCTGAATTCCACTCCCTATCCCGAGCCCTCTTACACCTCCAAATCTAAGCCTCCTTGCTCTCTTTGTTTTCACTAAATATATTTGAAACAAATTTTAGTTAAATGGATTTAGTAAAATCTAATAATTTTTAATTTCTAGGCAAGACTCAGCAGTTTTCGGCAAGATTGGATTTGTGAATGTTGATTAAAAGGCAGTGAAATGTTAGAACTATGAAGTACATGATAGTAAAATGTTAGAACTATGAAGTACAAGACAATGAAATGTCATAATTATGAGGGGCAATTTTGTCATTTACAAAATATTTCAGACACGTACGGTGCACGTAGGCCTATTTGTTAATTTTTCAGAAATATTTCATAAAGGCGTTTCCCGTTAATTTTCTTGGACGGCAGACCTATTTGTTAATGACATGAAAATACATGATTGTAAAAAATTAATCTAGTAGTTCAGATTAATGAATTGCAAATGAGTTATAGTACATAATATGTAATGGTAATTAACCCAAATCAATATGTAGCACGCCGCACTCGAACTCATCTTTGTAGTAAGAACAATATCCTTATTATAAAATAAGCCTGAAGCAATACAAATTGTAGAATGTAAACCTTATACCATAGCGGTGTATTTATAATTGAGTTACTCCGTTATGATTGGTTGAGCTAAGGTGGCTTCTAATTGTTTAATGAAACCAAAGACATCTAAGCCAAGTGGTTAAACACTTGTATTTTTCTTTTGAGGTCTCAGATTAGATACTAATAACTAACTTGGGTGACACCTCCTCTGAGTGTGAGAAACACGGACTTTTGTAGGCCTGTTGTCCCGTTGCTTATCAAAAAAGTGTGATATTCGTCATTTGACGCAACTACAGAGATTAGCAGGCCAATACACCCTGACCCACGACCTTCACACGACCCATTTAGGCCCGCCCGCTTCAAATGAAGGGCATTTTGGTCCAACCCATTTAAGCCCGCAGCTGACATTCCCAGGTCTACCTCCACCCACAGACTCTCATGTCACGAACCATCATACTTCAACTGACGCCCATAAACCACCCCAAAGGACTGACTCCACCACACCGGCCCACTCCTCCAGACCGACCCTATGATCTTGAGCCTGAGTTCTAATTGGACTTCAAAACGAGTCTCAATCAAGATACGTTTCAAATTTTCTAATTCAGTACTGAAAACGAAACCAGCCATCATTCTTGATTCCTCATCCTAAATATTTTAAATACAACTTAATCCCAAACATAATAGTCACCATTATGGTCGAAACCTGACTCAGTGCCACAAGTAAACAGAGCTCCACTATAGTGTAGCAGCGTATGCAGAAACCCGACCAGCCAGAAAAAAGGTAAATCTACACACTCTGAAACCAAAGACAAATCCAACACAGTTTCATGTCCTCTGTTAACTAATCTGCAGTCAATTTTTGTCCAATTCACTAGTCAGTAACAGCAAAAAAGGAAGGGATAGATGTACAGAAACCACATCCACTTTGAGCAATAGCATGGGTTAACTACATGTATGCTAGAATTTCTTTGGAATACATACAATATTGAGCTTCTACCAGCAAACCTATATTACACAGCAAATGTAAGTGATGGACAGAAACAATGCTCACTTCATTTAATTTACTTTATGCCAGGAACCACCGACTCCATATACGTCTGGGGTTTCCTTTGCTGTCAACACAAACACCAATTTCGTAATTGAAAAAATAAAATTTATTCATTTGAAAATGATCAAAGGTAAAATTGGATAGATCCCAACCTTATTCAAGAGTTGTGGGACTGGTCATGCTCAATGAAATCCAATGCATCTTCCTTGGAGACAACATTGACACGGCTCACCCTGTTTTTGTGTGTCACTCCGTATATCTTGTCAGCAACTTTCACCAGCTCTGGCCGGAACGTTGTGGTTATAAATTGGGTATTCGCAATGTCTGCTAGGCGTCGAATCATATCTAACAAACATTTTGTTAAGGATCCCACGGTAACACAAAGTCATAATAATCTGTTTAGGCATTACATAAATAAACTAACAAATGATAAATCCGGTACAAAAGGTTGTCTGTCATCGCCAAGTGTACCAGAAACATTTTCACAATAACTTGAGTTTTTTTAACACTACCCAGTTAAACCATGATTAGCAATTCTGTCCATGCCTACAAAAACAAAGAAAAGAAAACCTCTACCACAATGAGCAGTCCAATTAGTCCACATGAACCAACTATGAACATAAATGTTACCAACACCCATCAGATCAAGTGGCTTAAGGCACTTGGATTTCCTTTCAAAGGTCTCAGGTTCAAATCGCATCAGAACCACCAAGGGTGTTGGTATTGCTGATCAAAAAAAAAAAAAAACATAAATGTTCAGCTTTGGATCCTTAAGCTAGCAGCCTAATTAATCAACACCAAAATGTTCATTGTCAAACATATATGCAAGCAAATTGGGAGAGTGAAATCAAGATTAACATTACTGGAGGAAGTTGGAGTTCAGTTTCCATTCTTTTAAGTTTCTCTTCAACCAGACTCTGAGGAGATGGGGATTGTGCATAAACTAAAGAAGAAAGTAACAGCCATAAAATATAAAGATAAAACATGTAACCATATGGGGCATAGGATACTGCCAACGGCGGTTCTGTACTGAGGATCTAACGCTGCATCTATCTCATCAAATAGATAAAAGGGAGCGGGATCACAACGCTGTATAGCAAAGATAAGTGTCAAGGCTACAACAGTTTTCTGTCCACCAGACAATTGCTTCATTGACTGTGTCTCTCCTTGCCCGGTAAAAGATACCTACCACACCAAAAGCCGACAAAGAAAGAATGTAAACTTTAACCATCATAAAATAACAACCTATTACTGTAGCAACTATCTGTAGGTTTTCACAACGTTCATATTGCTTCACACTCCATCTATCATTGGATCAGAATACATATTTGAGGAGGTATGAGGAAGCTTACCTCGATTTGAGGAACTTAACACAAAAGGTACATCCAGATCCATTAAGGTATCATTTGGATTGGAGAATCTAAAATACCATGGATTTTAGATATCTCAAGAATCTAGATTTCAGGAATGTAGGTTTTTTCAAAAGTAAAAAATATTATATTTGTTTACTTGGAGAGAATCTAAAATATTATTTGAAAAGTAGAACGTAAGAACTGAAACATTGAGAAAATGTGACAAATAACAAATATACAATTTTCAGATATCAGGTTTGATATACATTTTGCTATGAGAAAATCTCATTTCTCTGATGGGGTAAACTTGTTTCGTATGCAATGCCAAGCATTTCACATTCTGTCTGAGAAGTGCATTATTGAAAATGGGTTAGAAGGCAATCCAGATTCCGAAGTTACCAATATAACTAAATATGCATAAAATAACATTTTTACACAAAATTATCAAATAATAAAGGAATAATGTTATAAACGATCTCCCAATTATACCCACATATCATGCTTGATCCTCTTAACAATTTTTAAAGTCACCATTGATCCTTATAATATACAATCTCATCACTATTGATCATAAAAAAAATAAAAAAAATTAGTTAACTTCTGTTTTATCCAAAATTTTGCACAAGCCTCAACCTATATGAGACTAAATAGAACTTAAATTGTTGGTTAAATTATAGAAAATATTAGATTTGGGGACACTAAATTTTGAGATGGAATAATTGAAGGACCAATGGTGATTTTAAAGATAGTTGGAGGATCAGATATTATTTTTTGTATAGTTGGAGACTTCAATGGTGAGTTAAACCCAATAATACGTTAGTATGAGCTTGCAATTAATGAGAGAATATGAAATGAATACTTCAATTGATTCGCTAGAGTTTCTTTTCATTCTTTTTTCAGAGGATCAACAAGCATTGTAGAAATGTCATTAAAATCCGAAGGCTAAAAAGGTTGAGAATACTACATATGAGATGGTATTCTCTTTTCAGCCAATAAGTGAGATTCTAAATTCCAAGACCCCTACTTTTCTATTCTCTCCAATGGCTTATTTTATCCAAACATGGTAAATTTTTCCATTAACTCTGTCACTTTCCCATATAGAATACTTCTGACAGACAATACTTAAATAGCTTTCGTAGGATTATACAAACCTTTACTTTCACACCGATGTATTTCTCAACCCTACCCTCCACTTCTGCTTCATGAGGTCCATCCTCGTCACGATCATCGTCACCTTGATCACCATCCTGTTAGTCAAATCAAATCCACATTAAGGTAATCTGACAAACGAAGTAGATTTAGCAAATTTAAAAATCAAATTTCTATGTCATTTCTATCTTGTTCTTTTCTTAAAATAAAGTGCAAAAATCACATAAAGTAAACAGCAGAATACATAATTCGATCAGCATATAACTAGAAGTGGCAATTTCTGGTTGGGTTTGTTCAGGGTTCGGGTTGATAAAGCCTACTCTGAATCCGACCCAAAAGGGTTTTGGGTTCATTTGAGTTTTAGGTCCCCTATTTAGTCATCAAATGTGTTCATTCATGTATGTTTAGTCACTTGATACTTCAGGCGTCTTTATAACATCCCAAAACTTACAACTTGTTAAATATTAATATTGGCATACACGTAAAGGCTTGTGTTTCCACAGCTAAAAGGTCAAACTTGTTAATAGGATTTCACTTCCACCATTATATATAAGTTGAACTATTTTATAATTATCCAATGTGGAACTTTTATCACTCACTACAACACAGATATAAAGACAAATACTCAGCAGGGCAAGGGTTGATTTCAATTGGTCCCTCGAGGTCTCAGGTTCGAGCCTCAGTGTTTGTACGCTTGCTAATAAAAAAAACACGGATATAAAGCCTAGAAAACCTAATTAGTCATCACATTATAAAAGTGTGAGCATGTCAGCCCTAGAACAAGACACATGAACATAGTTTGCTTCTTATCTATCAAGTCCTGATGCCCCTTCTCAGGGTCATGTCCACGACTTCAACAGAACCTGTGTAGAAGTGATGGAGAAACAAACCTGTGTCAAATAAACATGTTTATTCTTTGACTTCGAACTTTCCATTCAAGTACAGCACAAGCTTATCAAGCCAAGTTGCTCTTTGTATTGTTTCATATCATGTATTTCATGAACGAACTGAGCATATTAACATTGATTGTCCTTTTGCTCGCGAAAAGATCAACAAAATTTAATCTCTACTGGGTATGTGAACGAAAAACAATTAGAACTTTTCACAAAGGCTCTAAATGGGACTCGTGTTAACTATCTTTGCAACAAGCTGGGCATGATCAACATCTATGCTCTAGCTTGAGGAGTGTTGCAGAATAGGACTGTTGTATAATAGGAATGTGTCAATTAGACAATGGCACGGTGCTATAAGGGATTGCTTATGATTCCCTTCCTAGTTTAGGTCATCCATTGTATATATGTGTGTATTCTCTTCAATGAAATATACGAATCATTCCCCTAATGGTAACCCGTAACCATTATTTGGGGCCTGTTCATGTTACCACTATTTGTTTCCCAGAGTCATCATCAGAATCAGGCCACAGTACAATGGTCATTGAGGACATCCAGTTCAACATCATCAAATTTTGACAAACTCACCTATAAACGTTGGTCACTAGATGTACTATACACATGGTTCTGACTTCTCCAATCTGCATTTTCTACAGGATCTATTTTACCGCATGAATTTGTTCTGTTCCAATTTTTCTACTATGCTAATTCATAATAACTGTTTAGTTTTTGCAACTCAAGTTTTGTGTCTCCCTGGTGTTTGAGATGGGATGTTGAGATATGGTAGAATCCATCACCTATATCATTCCTTAAATTATGCCGCACATAATTGTCTCTTTAGATATAGTACAAGATAACCATTCGCCACTTCTTCGCCAAATATCTTGGAAGCTTGGACCAGTAGAAACAAAAACAAAAGCCTCATAGTAACCAAATCACAACAAAGATTGAGAAACTAATGTTCTTACCTAGGACCACCCCACAATTTTTTTATAAAAATAATCTCCACAATGATAATTCAGCAATCAAGGCTGAGATCAAGCTAAACCTCATTCAGCAAAAGTGGAAATTAACAAATAATAAAGAAATCACATTTACTTCAAATATTAAACATTTAAAAGGTAAAAATAAAAAAGGATGGAACAAACCTTTTTCTTCATCATAACCAAATGCCCATGGCCACCTTGCACAAGTTCAGAGAAAACTTCTCGAAAGTGCCTAGCAACACCTTTGAAAGTACGTTCAATTGATTCATCCTTGCGTTGATCTAAAACTTCTATAAGTTCTTTAATTTTTTGCACAAGTTTTTTTTTTTTTTTTTGTAAAAGAAAAACACCAGAATCAACATAGAAGGCCACTGAAATGGCAGACAATAGGTTCAACAAAGAAATATTAATAACATATTTCAGTAATATATACCTCATCACCCGCATTCAGCTCCGCTTGCCTTTTCTGCAATTCTTCTCGTTGCTCTGTAAAATTTACATACTGGTCAAGTGCCTTTTTATTTACGTGGCTAAACTTTTGCAGCTGCTCGTTGCACCTGTGAAGCATTTTATGCAGTTCTTTGATGTTCCTCCGCTTATACCTATATTTTCGAATAAAAGATATCACAAATAAAATTATTGGTATTAAATGCATAACCAGTAGCATCTTGATGGCTAGATTACAAGTGAATTAACAAATTCCATTATTAGATAATGGCCAACCTAAACAAGAATCTTCACATATAATTATCAAAGTATACCCCTCTGACCCTAACTATTGTAGTAGTTTAGCAATTGAATTGTAGCCCCTTGCTTGTGGACATGCCTTGCACTTCGATAATTTTCTGATTGTGTATTTGGTCATCATATGGTATTGTAACTTAATAGTAATTATTACAAAGTTTTTATCAAATATGGATCTCCCCAAATGTGTAGCCAGTATTGGTTTATCCCATATGAAGTAAGCTCACTTTGTATTAGTGGCGAGGATAAAAAGTTGGCAATATGGAAGTTTTGCCTATAAGGATTCGAAGTTAACAGTAATTTTAAATCTTCTGTTTTCCAACTTCCCATCCTCCCTACCCAAACACAGGACGACAATACTCAAGTTGCACCATTTGCAATCCCTATTTTGCACCCAAGTTGGAGTTGGCATAATTAATTAGGCAACCAAAGAAAGAAGTGTGAAGTTTAAACAGAAGCAATACGTGTCAAAAGCATCTGATGATAATGGACCCAAGTCCCTGATCTTCTTGGAGTACTCTTCTTGTTTAGCAAGAAGAGTATTTCTTTTACTTAATAGTAGTTCTAGTTCTTTTGCTTCATCCTGAAGTGTCTTCTCATAATTGTCTTCCAACATCTGCATTCAAAAGAATCATATTAGCAGCAACAACTATCAGTTTTGACAAATACTCAACCCATGAAATATGGGCACCTTTAATTTATTCTTTTCCTCCTTGATTTTCCTGAGTTGCTTTGTATGTTCATCAATAGCATCAGAAAGTCCTGCGAAAAAATCAGAAAGCATAATTAAAGACTCCTTGAAATTTAAAAAAATGACAAAAGCAATGTAAAGATCCTACTTTTGAGTTGTTGAGTTGCATCTTTAACCAATGAGTCAGCATCTTCAAGTTCCTGCTTCTTTATTTCAACTTCACCATGTGACATCTCAGTCTCTGCAGATGAAATTATGGCTTCCAACTCATGCTTCCGCCGTCTCAGGTTAGTTGTTAGATTAGTCTCAAGCTCAGCTTTTCTTGTTTCAGTCTATGATTTGAAAACGTAAGTATGTGAGGACACCAAGGAACAAGTAATTGCCAACAAAAACTGCATTTTAAGTTTCGTTTCATTATAGGCTAACCTCAATGCGATCTGTCCTGCAGGTAATAAGCTTCTCTTTAAGATCTGTTATTTCAGGATTCAAACGAGATAGAAGATCCTTTTCCTCGGGTGTTAAGTGATCAATGAGCTCTGTGCCCATTTCAGCCCGTTTCATGGTCATACTTGCTCTCAGTTGATCAATTTGGGTTCGAACGTCTGCACATGACTTTTCCTGAAAACATAAAGAAATTGAATGGGAAGCCGGGCAAAATAATAAACATATACAAAATAATGATCCCAATTCACCACAGCTAAGCACGAAAAATAACCAGAATTTTTTATAATACCTTCTTTTCAAGAGCTTTTAAAAGGGACCGCTTCTGCTTCTCTGCACTAAAAATGTCCTGCTTATGCTGTTCAAGTTCTGACCTGTCATGAGCCTCCTTGGCATCAATTTTTTGCTGCTCAGAAACCAGCTCTGTAATTTTCTGGTCTATATGTGAGACAAATTAAGTGAAAACTAGTACAATGTGTAGATACAAAATTATCTATCCTCATATACTTTATAGATTAAGGTATTATAGTAAACCATCAGCTCCAGTTGCATAGTAGAAAGGTGCAAATCCAGAGACTGAAGCTAAGCACCCAGGACATGATAGATGTAGAAGTGAATAATTGGAATGACTAGACAGATAAAAGGATATTTTGAAGCTCATCTCTAATCTGTTCAAGCTCAGTTTCCTTCATCTCGATAGATTTCGTGTTTTCCCGAATAATATTCATGAACTTCAACCTTGACCGCCTATGATCATAAAAACCCCCAGTCATACCACCCTTCTTGCTTACTTGATCACCTGTTTAGGAGTCAAATCCAAATTATTGTCATTGAAGAAACAAAACAAGATTATCATACAAGTGACAGAATTTTATGTCCACCTTCCAAAGTTATACAGTCCAGTCCATCAGTTCGAGCAACCCTTGTAGCCACATCCAAATCGCGGCAAATTACTGTTCTAGCAAATACCTACACCAATAGGCGAACACAAAAAGAAGTAGAAAAGGTCAGGGTCCAGAAAGGTAATGCTAGAAGCTTACACCCCGAGTGATGTTAGAATATAATTAAATACATATGCAACAAGCAATCTCTAATTTCCAAAATAATATGCAGTCAGATCGGTGTGACATGAACATAGGACTATCAACTATTGTGATGGCCTGGCGAAGCGAAACTCCCACTATTGTGAGGTCTGAAACGGTCTTTATGGTGTTTCCAATTCTTAATAGTTTTGGATTTGGTATTTAGAGTATCTATCCTATCATTGGAGTTTTCTATGCTCCTCTTGATGTATCTACTTGATTTAGTTATTCTCTTATTGAGAATTATAATAAATGAAGAACCATTGCTGATAAAAAAACTGCTAAACTTGAGTTTAAAGAAACTATGCATATTAATTTCGCAAATCCTTTTTAAGTTATATAATAACTCCATTAATCATGCAGAAATTCAATACAATGTTATGATTCAACAAGAAACAGAGAAAAAGTTGTAAGCTAACCTGTCCAAATGCTGGAGTAAAAATGGAAGAAAACTTAAGTTTCCTTAAAAGAGGTATCACATCAGAACTCTGAGGATACGTAATAGTTGGAGCCTTCACCCTGTTTAGTGGTATAAATGTAACCCGTCCACCTTTCAAAGCATTAAGATGTCTAATTATCTTGGTTGATATTTCATCATTATCAACCACCACATGAAATAAGCTGTTCACAGGGCAAGTGAAAATAAAGGATATTAAAAGAAAGAATGCATTCAATACTCAGACAAACAATTAGCCATTCCTGTTATTCCAAAAATGTCCAGATCAAAAACTGAACACCTAGAAAAAAGAGGGCACACACCTGTTTCCAGCAGTAACTTCAACAGCAGTGAAAAACTTGTCGTCACATTCAAGCAACTCAATAATTGGACCATGAACTCCAGAAATTGCATACTCCCTAATGATCTTCCTAACAGAATTCAGTCCCCTCCTCACATCCTGAGAGCATTGCATGATGGAGAAAAAGATAAGGAAATACTATTTACTTGTAACCTTCAATAATATTTTATATATTCCATACAGCCCATTAGAACATACCAGAAGATTAAACAGGCTTCAGCTGAATGACTAATGAAAGTCAAAACAGTTAGAAGACAAATCCAATATTCAAACAAAAAGATAGTACCGGTAAAAAATATAATCATTGATAAATCTTAATAATGGGCTACATATAATAACTTGGGCTTCCCATACTAAAAGGTCAAAACCTTATTTATAGGGTTACACTTCCACCATTATATGTAACTCATAC
>JAYMTK010001448.1:0-16369 GCA_036897405.1 Pelargonium myrrhifolium | reverse complement strand
ACAAAAATTAGACTCTAAAACGACACTTATTTTGAAACGGAGGTAGTATTTTTTTTCTCTTTCCACAACAATAGTTATAGATTAATGGAAGTAAGTCGATGGTAAAACATAGCACGCACAAAAAAAAGTTGACCCGACTCAACTATCCCAATTAACAAGAAAACGGCCCAAGTAAATTTGCTGTTGTTGTTGCCACGTCACTAAAAGAGCACGCGTCGCCAGGCGATAGTGTCTCCGTCAAATCCATCCGAAGACATACATGTATGTACCATATTGGTTGTCGGAATAAGTTTATGTCTTTAATGCGTAGTAAATTAAATTAAATTAAATTAATTTAGCAACTGGTCAAATTCCATATACTCACTCAAGAATCCTTACAAAAGTAGCGTAAATCACCTTAAACACGTAACAGTAATATCGTAAAAAAGTGAGATTTTTCATGTTGGTACAGACTTCAGGACAAGGAGAGAGTGCAGAGGAATCCATCCTAGAGTGAGTGAGTACAGTAAAGTGACCTAATTTGAAAGACTCGCTCAGTCCTCGCATTGATCGATCATCTAATCGGAAATGGAAGGAGAAGTGGAGGTGATACAGATACAGTCATGGTCTGCTCCAAGATCTCTCAGTACCAGCCTCATGTACTCTTTTGCTCAGGTCTTGCCTCTTCTTTTACCTCTTCTTCCGCCAAAAACTGGATCTTGCTTTGCTTTGCTTTCTTTCTTGTCTTAAGACAGTGAAGTCAACTCTAATCAAACTATATCCATCAACTGCTAATTGACTTATTTTTGAAATTGGGACAAGCTATAGTCAGTGTTTCATTTAGCTGACCAGATAAAGTTAAGCTCCACATTCATTCTGGAACATAGCTGAGAATTTTATTTTGTTTAATTTTTCCCCTTTAAACATGCATGTTGATTATCAGATAAATTTTGTGATGTCCCATTTTTTCTGGCTACTAGTCATCTATGCAAAGATATTTTCTGCCAGTTCTTTTACAAATTAAGAAAATTGGTGAGATAAATCCATAACTATCTGCTTATCAAAAAAAAGCCATGACTATCCAAATTACACATGATAAGTTGGTTAAGGTCTTGATTTTCAATATTATCAAGAAATGTTTTTTTTTTTTTTTTTTTGCTCTGCGATACCAACACTCCATGATGGGACTCGAACTTGAGACCCCTGAGGCCTGAGGGGAACCAAGAGGCATTAACCATTTGGTTTGATGAGAGGACTCAAACTTGATACCCCTGAGGAGAACCAAAAGGTTTAACCACTTGGTCTTATGAGTGTCGGTAGCATCAAGGAATGTTGATGCGTTAAAACTCGGTAGGGAGAACTTTGCTGTCCCTGTGGTCCTCACTGACCCAAATCCGGATCAGTGGACAACCAATGAGGTGATCGGACACCAGATGGCTTGCACCCAAAATAGCCTCTTGTTTTGGTCTTAACCGTAAAGCATAACAGCTATTTTTGGTACCTTGTGATTTAACTTGAAGCCAAACTACATCGATATATTCATCATCTTGATTACTTGGGATGTCCTTACAACCCTGAAAATCATGAATTTAGTACCGTTTTTGCAAGGTAAGACAAGGCCTTCCTAGTTGAACATAAAGTGGCATCCTTACTTGGGAGATAAATTTGAGAGTATAGAGAATCTGTCACATGGAGCCATTTCCTTTTTGCATTTTCACTAAATTAAGTTTGTTCCATATGTCTACGAGCTCCTGTGAAATTATAAAGTGCCTATTCTTATAGGCAAAACACCATTTACTTATGGCAGAAGCCTTTGTATCTTTAAAATGGTTTTTGCTTTCCAAAATATTGTTGCTTATATACTTGTTGCTGATTAAAAGGTTTCATATTTTATTGAAGAGGGATGACATGGAAGTGCTGGATGAACCCCTATATGCGAACTTCCTTCGGGTAACTGGTTTTGACAGACCCTACCGGGACGAGCTCCTATCGAAAATGGCAAGTTTGAGAACTTAACTATTCTATTCCCTTCCCTGTTTTGAAAGCTTTTCTGCATCATGATGAAATAAAGTTTGTTAACCTTATATATTAGCTATACTTGAAGAACAAGGTTACAGAATCCAAGACAACATACATCGTTTTTTGGTCATGAAACATAATGATGTCATGCTACAAAGTTGCATTTCTTTTCTTTTATTAACTTAATTGCCATTGTATTACAAATTACAAACATGATTTAAGATGCACACTGATATATTCTCACACATCACCTTATAGTGTCTATGTAAAATATCTTACCATGTGGAACTGATATGACCAACCCGCTGCAAGAATGAGAAGAAAAAAATACTTTCCTACTTGGTGTAGAAGTGAAGGTTCTTGAAGATATGCACTTTGTTGTTTCAGGAATGTTGCTTCTTCATAATAACTTATTAACTTATTGACCCAAAATAAACACATGATGAGTTGATAGGCCCCAAATGTTGTATTTTGTCATGTTGCACGGTTCTTGACATCTTATGATTTTTTCCCCTTACTTTTAATCTTAAACAATGCCATGTATTTTCCTTGTCCATTATTTTGCCTTTCCACTTGTTTGACTCTGAATTTGTTTATACTGAAATAGGAATCTGATGGGAACAAGGTGATAAAAGAAGTCATTTTCGGTCCAGGGCTAAAGAAATATCGGTTTTGCAAGGTAATCAACAAGGTTTTTCCATCAAGAACTTATAAGGCATAAATCTGTATGATTGACCATGTTCTGGGATTGTTCTTCCTTACCTATTAGTCATCTTCCAGTTTACTTTGTTAATCTGATAGGGTGGACTACTTGCATGTGCTCTCTTCTGGTCATTTGTTTGTTTTTCCCCTTTCTATTAAAAATAACATGTACACCCTCTTAGGAAGGGTGCATAAATTTTAGAAATATGTGAATTTTTACTTCTGCCATTGAAATTAAATATCCATATAACTAGCGAACCTTCTGGATTGGTCAAATGCAATTAACGTTTACCACAATAGAAATTTGATTAAAAAAGAAAAGAAAAGAAAGTTCATCAGCGATGGCTATATACTGAGAAATTTAGCGTTTATTGATATCTTACGTTAAATGGTTCTTACAGTTTGTTTATGTGTCTAGTTGAAGATAAACCTGTTCCTTTTATGGTCTGTAAAATGCATGTATGCGGAAATCATCTGTAGACTGTAGATGATAACCATTGTAGTCTTATAGATAATAGGTTGAAGCAAAAGCTCTTTGAATTGCAGGTAGTTTTAAACTCTTGTATTTTATTCTGCATGCATCAAATATATAACTACTTAATTCTGATACTTACTAATTTGATTATACACTTATTAGGTCAGTCTAAAAAAGACTTAGAGGCTATATGCTTAAATATTTAGTAAATCATTTGTGACAATTATTTTGAGACTTTTAACTATAAGCTGAATTGTATAAATCCCGGACTGTGTACCATTTAAGGATTCACAAGTTTTATATAAGAGAATCTCTCTTCTACTTGTTATCTCATCACAGGTGATTTTGTAATTACCGTAATGCAAAGTTTGAAATTTGATATTTTGAAAGCTCACCAAATCATTTCATAAAGGAGTTTAAATCAGTACTTTTCCAGACTGATAATTTTCTCTACTTGTCGTTCATTGTCTACAGAATATTGCAAAACAATGGGTGCATGGTCTGACGAATGATATGATGAAGAAGGGAAAACATTTTATATTAATACGGAATCCTCTTGATGTACTGGTAAGGTGTTTCAGAAACTAGTTTTTTTATTTTTTTTGCCATTTGACTTAAGTGCTACCCATCAGATAAACATAATCATCTAAAGTAATATAGTTTAATTTCTAGTGTGGTTCATTCTTATGGATCAATTTGTATTTATTTTGGTAGCCTTTTTGCGTCACCGACTTATATCTGTTGTTTCACAATGGTATGTGTTTGCAGCTATCATTTGACAAGGTTGTACCTCCATCCTTTCTTGAGATAGGTTTGGCAGAGCTCGTATCTATATATACTCAACTCTCTGAATTTGGACGACCCCCACCTGTGATTGATGCAGAAGATCTACAACAGGATCCTGAGGTTTACAGTTTACAAAATAAGCTTCATCTATTAATATTATGATGACCTTGATATTCCTCATCCCCATCTACTTTGATGTGTTTCATTCCTTGAATATGGAACATTATAAAAACAAACAGGAAACCAGCGATATAGCTTCTATATTTATCACTAGGAAGATCATAGCAAAGAAGTTAAGACCTAAGAAAAGCTCAGCACTTCCAACGATTTTTTGAAATTATTAAGCACATGTTATTTAATAAAGTTTAATTACTCTTCATTCATTTTGTTTTGTTTATATCATTGACGTGCAGGGTACATTACGTGGTCTTTGTGACGACCTTGATATTCCTTTTCAAGCTGCAATGCTAAGGTATGTTGTGGAAATCCATTTGGTTTATAGATGAACTCGAGTCTGTTCCCGAGTTTATGGCTCAAATGTGGGCATAACAATTTCCTGACCCAAAAAATTTCAGATGGGAAGCTGGTCCAAAATCAATAGATGGCATGTGGGCCCCATGGTGGTATAAAAGCGTGCATAAAACAACAGGTTTTATGCGAGCAAGGAACTATCCTGTTGTAGGTGGTTTGTTCTTTGTGTTTCATTGCAACTCTCGGAATGTAAAGGCTCATGTGTTTCATATCAGAGCACTTTAAAAAAAAAAAAAAAAAAATTAAAATAAAAATCTTCAAAATTTTGACTTTTATATTAACTTTTGTGTATTTTTGGCATATAACAAGTGAGCATAAATATGGTTTTTGTATCTAATTAATCATTGTGGATTGATATAAACAACTTTGGGATTCCAGATGGCAAATTGCAATCCTAAAACTCTAAGCTGATTTTATAAAATGTGTCACAGTTGACATATTGAGATGTAGCTACCTAGAAATGATAAACACATAAGCAAGTAAAAAGGGATTGTGTTGGATCTGATTATTTCTTTTTGTCAGCCCTTCCCTTCTTCTCTGTACGATTTGCTGGAGCAAAGCTTACCTTTCTACAACATGCTTAGGCGACATGTAAAGAAGTCACCGTTACTTCTAAAATCATCCTTCCCTCCACCTGAACTTCCAGTTCCAGCAAATGAGAAGCTACTAGCATGGGTGGGTGGTGAGCTTTTACCCCGTGACAGTGCAAAGGTATTGTATGCAGTACATGTTAGGTTGAATTTCAGATGATTGAGCTTTCCAGTTTTCATGTTTGGTGCTCAGGTTTTCTAGTTTCTTATGTTAACCTTGTGATCTGTATCAGGTTTCTGTATTTGACTCGGTTGTCCAAGGTGGTGACTCGGTGTGGGAGGGGCTTCGAGTTTACAGTAGGAAGATATTTAAGCTTGAAGAGCATTTAGATAGGTTAGTAAAAGAAGAAAAAAAAAACATAAATTTAATAAATTGATGTTTGTTGCTGGCATATTTTTGGCAAATGTGGTTTAAAATGATATTGTTTCATATGTTGTTAATGCTATATAATTCACTTAGAAGGGTCCCCAAGGGGACAACCCAATGGTTCAAGCCTCACCCTTCTCTAGCAGAGGTTGTGGGTTTGAATCCTATTGGGTGGGGTTGGATTGAAAAGCTGAATGTTCTTGAATGGTCTTTGTTTATGGGTGGGAACCTAGAATCTGTAAAGAGTATGATCAGAAGTGATTTCTATATTGGGTTAATTTAGATCCATTGCATGATTTCTTAGTCATTGCAATCAGATCCTTATCCTCTATGTTTGCCAGTCTACTCTTTTGGTAGTCTAAACTCCAAACAAGCAATTTACTCGTGTATTTTGAATTTATCAAATGGATGGTGAAAACTACTCCATATGATGTTTCCAGCTTATTTTCAAGATTTGTGATGCATCTTTCCTGGGTGATGCCTAGGTCTCCAACTTAGGAGCCCTTTTTCTCTTGTTATTTATCTATTGCAGTTCTTTTCCTTACTATCATCTTATTTATCTAATTTCCATCTCCAAGTAAAATCTCAAGTTATGCCTAGTTGAACGCTTAAATATTTATTTATTTGTCTTAGGTTGTTTGACTCAGCGAAGGCTCTAGCTTTTGACAATGTTCCAACTCGTGAAGAGGTATGGTCTGAAGATAGATCCAAAATATTACTACAATTGTGGATGTTATTTGTATCTATCCCTAATTTCATTCTATGCTATTCATGATGCTGATATTAGATTACTTCTTTACCTTCTACGCAGAGTTCGTTAGATATTGTTTCATACATTCTAGTGACAGATATCATAAAATTGCAGGTTAAAGATGCCATCTTCACTACTCTCATCAGAAATGGAATGTTTGATAATGCACACATTCGACTATCTCTAACACGGGGCAAAAAGGTTTACTCTCTCTCTCTCTCTCTCTCTCTTCAAACCACACTCATTCTTATAGGGTTACATTTGTACCAGCCACCTAAGGAAACGACCAGCTTTTAATGGCTCATCCTAAACAATAGTAATAAAGAACACATAGGAGCCTGTTCATGTATTTCTTCTCTCTGTCCAATTACCAGATTTGCAGTAATAAATTTATATGACTTCATCAAATGTTCTTAACATTTTAAAAGAAAAGTGGAAGCTAAAACTTCTTTCGTGGATATTTCAATGTGATAAGTGATCATTTGTAAGAATGTTAGTGCAAAAATCCCCTTCATATATGTCATTGGTTGACTAAAATTAATTGCAGAGGTCATAGTTTTATGGGTACTAAATTGTTTGATAGTGTACTCAGTAGGCGATGACATCATCGTCATTCCCAGTCCCCGCTTATTTATATGTAATCTACCAAAATTACAAAATGATGACTTATTACTGGTGGCTTAATAGATCGTTGCTCTAAACAATTTGCAATGCTTTTTCTTCTTCAGGTCACATCTGGTATGAGCCCATCATTCAATCTATATGGATGCACTTTGATTGGTAACATGAACTCTTGATCTTCTGTCCTGCTATGACCCTCACATTCTCTGACATAGTTTTAGATTTCTTGAAGTACCTGTTCCAATTTACTTTATATTTTTATTTATAATTTCTTGAGTGACTGGATGTCATCGCAACAGATTATTCACCCAAGATGTTTCTAAATAGTTGATTCTAGATAGTCAGAGTCCTACTTATAAATTATGGGGTCCTTGTTAAAGGAATTTTTTAGGAAACGCACCTGTCAACATTGTTCAATGGGAATAGGTTTTGAATTCATGACATGTACGATCATGACAGTCCTATTATACCATGGGCTTCTGTTATATTTTTTGTTATCTTAAAGCTGACCACATGGATTGCGGATGGTGAGTGACACTGCTTCATAAATCAAATGGACCCTTCCTCTTGTAGCTCTGGGTTTTTGAAACTTAACGGGTCATATACTAGATTAAGGATGTTTTGAAGCATGCACTCATGTTTTAGTATATCCGATTTTCTTAGGTCTCTCATTTTATGTTCTGCAACTGCAGTGCTTGCTGAATGGAAACCTCCTGTTTATGACAATACACGTGGTATCACTCTAGTGACTGCTACTACACGTCGTAATTCACCGAATGTAAGATTCTTATGGTCTTATATTATTCTCGGTTCGTAACATGAAATAGGAGAAGACACAAAATCTAATAAATTCTTTTCTTTTATTGTTAAAGGTTTCATCTAAACAATGTCCAGATAAATGGCTGTGGTGATTGTTGATGTAGGTTTGCTCTTATTGTTGACTCAAAAGCATGCCGACAGAGATCTGGGGACTAAAGGAAGTCGGGGATTGGGTTTTTGAGAATTTAAAGAATTTAATCTATTCAACCAAAAATATTTTATGCACAAACTAGTCAATCGAGTCATATATACAACAAGGTTAACCATAACAATGATTGACTCGTAGTTAAACTAGAGTGAAACAGTTATATATTGGCTCAGCCTAAAATACATTCAAACTTTTGCACAAGCTCTGAAGCACATGTGTTTCAATGTGCATCACTTTCCTTCTGTAAATCTTAATGATTTCCTCTCCAAACATTGCAAGAGTTAATGAGCAATTGAAAGGTAAAAGAATGTAACCTGGAAAAAATTAAAGCTGTAACACAGAAGTTCTTTCAGAATAATCTTTGATGAAGAAGAATGTGTATGCACTATCTTGTTTGTTCCTCTCTGACCATAGCTGCCCTGCAGAGTCCCAACTCAGTACAGTAGCTTCCAAATATCAGCTCTCCTAGTATAGAATGAATTTCTGATGTCATTTGTTGTGTAAAATCAATCCCATAACTTGAGTTTTGGGGAGATAGGGAAAGAGGTTGTTTCTTGGAGATGGAGTCTGATCTTCCAGCAGGCTAGCGAACAAGATATAATATAATACTCCTTCCATCCCAAAATAAATGTTCACTTTCTATTTTGGGTAGTTAGTTTTGCATGAGTTACTAACAATATCCCTATGAAAGAGTTAAAAACCCTTGAGTTTGTCAAAAGAAGAGCGCGTGAGGGTATAACTGTAAGGGGGAAATTTTAATTTTAACTAAGTGCTTGTTTGGCTATTTTGGGACGGAGGAGTACTATTTAGTGGGGAAAATGTTAGTTCGAAGAAAAGAAAATGGAACCAGTAATTTTACTACATGTAAACGTCATTACTTATCTTCTATTTCTTTGGTTTTGATCTTTCTTTTGTCTTTGCCAGAATTTGGATTCAAAGATTCACCACAACAACCTCCTCAATAACATATTGGCAAAGGTATTTTCCCACATGAAACATTTTTGTGATTTGAATGGTTAATTTTGCACCCTGATGCTGTGCATCAATAACTTTGCTAATCCTGAGTATTATAATAAACCATTATTTGCCATATATATGCCTTTTTGCGGAGTGTTGACTCATATTCAATTATGCAATTGTGGTTGATGCAGATAGAGGGTAACAATGCAAAGGCTGATGATGCAATCATGCTTGACAAAGATGGCTATGTTTCTGAAACAAATGCTACAAACATAGTAAGCTTACATTTTTCTACTATTCTTGTTTGATTTAACATGGAGTTCTTGGGTTCTTGTTAGCAAATAGTACAATCGGGCTGTAAATATAGACAATTATCATAAACCGGTGAGCTACAAAATATTTGTGATATTTTTTCCAGAACTAACTACTTGAACTACGTAAAATACTCTTATGCCAGTGTGGATTACTATTCTACTGGCGATCAACTTATAGTTTAACATTAGATATTAATGGATGCTAATATGTAGAGCGGATTGTTAGGTGTTGTTAGTATGCTGTTTCTAATTATTCAGTTCCTCTATGAAAAAAAAATGTTTCTTTATGCAGTTCTTAGTGAAGAAAGGCTGTGTTGTGACGCCTCATGCTGATTACTGCCTCCCAGGCATAACAAGAGCAACGGTACGCCTTATGCTGCATAAACTTATTTCTCTTCCATGGATAGCAATCATTTTTGTCTGCCGATAATATTGAAACTTTTTGTACTGAATCTCAGGGATGTAAGAATGATTTTAGTACATGGGAATTTAGTATAACTAGATGAAGTACCAGAGAAGCAGAAAATAGGGGAAATAATTAACAGTAGGGGGAAGAGATGGAACAATCAAACCAGGACAGACAGGAGAAAACAAGCTAGAGATGAGCTAGGAAGAATAGAACTCAGAGATGGGAAAGATAATTTGTAATCAACCTGATCCTCAATATTTTGATCCAGTAAATAAAATAACCTAAAATTTCAGGGCATAAATCATGACCATAAGCAAAATTGAAAAGCTAAATGAAATATGTCCATTCCTAAGTAGAATAAAACCCAAAGGTGGCCCCTTTCTTTCAGATTCATTGTAGTAGTACTATATATGACCAAGTTCGAACATAGTTTACCTAAGCAGGATCATACTGATATGCCTCCCATTGTTTCAGTTCTGTAGGAACGATACTGAAACTTAGTATGCCTGTCAGTAGTTATATGTTTGAAAACAAGTGGTAAATGTAAGTTCTATTTAGTGTGATACTTAAAAAATCATTAGAAAAAATTATTATGCCTCTCCCCTTTAGTTGCATTGTGCACTTAATTATGTTTTATAGCACATTGTGTTTAATTAGTTGACAAAGGTTATTAATTACTATTATGTATCACTAGTAGAAGATTCTTGTACTAATACATTGTGTGTGTGTTTGTTTCCCTTTTAATATAACCAAATTATTTCTTGAGATTGCAGGTCATGCACCTTGTAGTCAAGGAAAATATTGAGTTGGTGGAGCGAAGAATTAGCTTATCGGAGTTCCACACTGCAGACGAGGTTCATATATTTATGTTTAGAATATTTAAATTCTGTCATAAGAAGTTTGAACAGTGTACTTCAAATGAATTACAAATAACTGATGGGTGGTTTAAAATTAACATTTAGCGCTTTATTTTAACCAACTTAATACCCTTTTATCGCATATGGTATATTTAAATTTCAGCATCAAATCCTGCAAGAGTTTCCTCTTTGGTTGGTAACTTGGTATGGGCATTTCAAACAAGAATATTAATTTTAGCTTGCATTTAATATTTTTGACGAAAGTCTGTTAATAATCGATACCATTTTTTTGTGAATACATCTATATATAGATGCATTAGCTGTCCACATCACATCCAAATTTCAACTTCTTGTGTTTACTCCTGTATTTTGTTCTTTCATTTCTCCTTCGAGAATGTTGAATTCATCATACATTTTCACATATAAACACAATCAGGCGTGTTATTTTGGTTTGTAAAATAGGAAATTTCTTGGAACACTTCACTTGACCATCTTTCCATTGCATTGTCGTGGATGGATTATATTGTCACACTTGGATGGTTAATTTATAATTTGAGACCCAGCTATAATGGTTGCCTTGCAGGTATGGACAACAGGAACAATGGGAGAGCTGAGCCCAGTAAGTTGCTTGTATCTGAAACTGTAATTGCATACTAGGGGTTCAGAAATTTTAGCCTCCCAGTAGTAACCTTCCTTGGGTTTCCTTTACCAGGTTGTTAAGATTGATGGACGCTTAATTGGTAATGGAGAAGTAGGGCCTGTGACCCTTAAATTGCAAAATGCTTACAAAACCCTGACACAAGACTTGGGAGTGCCTATTCCAACTTACAACAAAACTTGACTAGAGCTAGCTACTCCTAAAGGTGAGATTCTGAGATTTCATTGCAGTTTATCATCTATGTGGATTTGAACTGGAACGATGGTTAATGAGTTTGATCCAAATCACTTGCCTTGTTTCATCATCTATGATCTATCCTAATTTCTACGTTTATGTACACAGACTTGTACAAGGATAATGCTAGTAGACTCCATTTTCTAGATCCTCATAAAAGACGCTGCTAGTTAAGTTTTTAGTACAACCCAAAATGCAAATGAAGTCAACATAAGATACAAAGCCTTTCAACTTCTAAGGTCAAATCAAATCTTCACTTATTACTATCAAGAGTATGTGTGTTTGATTTGATTTTTATTGGACAAGTTATACGTTTTGTTTGTGATATGAGCATAAGTGTGGACTGAGAATAACAGAGACAGAGTTTGTATGTTGTTGATGCAGGAGTGCACGAATGAGTGGAATGTGGATGCGTTCTTCCAAGCTTGCCGATGCAGATTTGTGCGTATGTACACTTGATTGCTGTGTCTCCCAACTTAACTTTTGAATATCTAAACACCAATGTTTTTTCCTTCTTTTCTTTTGAATGTACAAAGTTTTTTAAAATTGAATAAAGGGGAAGTTTCATGTGTCTTCGTGAAATTGACACGAGAATCATATGACTACCCTGGCCTGATGTAATTTTAGCATAATTTAATTACTTCTGTTTGATCAAATTTCAGCAGATTGGTTGAAAAGAAAGATGGTTCATGAGATTATGAGTTGATTATAAACAACACTTGGGTCTAATGGTGGTGGCACAAAAATATTACTCGGAAGTGCAAATTTTTTATTAGAGAGGTTTTTCCAAGGCAGAGCAATTTGGACGATTTTGAGAACCTTACAACAAGGTCAGTCAAATTGCAAGGACTCGACCCTCCGGCCCGTCTCTTAAAGACTCCGGGCTTAGAATATTTCCAAGACAGCCCCTTACATGTAGACAAAAAGACGACAAATCTGAATGTGCTAATTTGACCCGAATCCAAGAAGCACACGTAAGATATCATACCGATATATAATCAACAACAATAATAACAGTCTTGGTGATAATTTCACAGAAATTTTACAAGTATCCATGGAATAAGCAAAAGTATGCATGAGTTTCCTCTGATAATTTTTTTTTTGTATAGAAAATCATATCAAAATTATGACATTACCAAAATCTGTAACAATAATTGAAAGACTGGCACACAAGCACCGTTTCTTCACACAAAATGCAAAAAGTTGATCTCACAAAGGATCAAACAATAGCATCAACTCACTTTACATTTTGTACAGTAGTTGTGCTACATCAAAGTAATTACTTGGGAGTTGAAGTTTCATCCCCTGCAACAGTTGGTGAACCAGGAACGTACGGTGTCGCATCAGTTGGTGAACCAGGAATATATGGAACAAATCCCCGTCCCCCGAACACAGGTCTCATGCACTTGTCATCGAATTTTCTCCACCAGTAGTGAACTGTTCTAGTGGGGTTACTCAATAACAACCTCAAAGGCTCTGGTTGATTGTTATTGTGGTCACTTGGACCACCAGTTTCAAGAAACACTAATCTTAAATCTTCTAAACTTTGGAAGTCAGTTGCATCTGATACTGATGGTTTTGAATTCCGGAGCAGCAATGTTTCAATCAGAAGCTTAGTTACAGAACCAAACACCTGTTCAATGAAATAAATACTCTTTAAGAATGCAACTAAAGAAACAATGGTACAGAATTAGCATTATTCATTCAGTAATATTCTTTTAAGAAGTAAGAACTAAGAAAGTTACAAGCTTTATGAGTCTATTTATTTATTGATTGATTGTTCTTCTTTCCTTCTTTTTTTTTTTTTATCCGATGTAGAAACCTGATCAAAGGATAATTGAGAAACTAACACACAAATTGTCGTCAAAACAGAACAATAAAGATTAAAGGGTGTAAAGCAACTTACCACTGTGCTAAACAAAACAACAATTATAGTAGATGTGATCATCAGGTCACTATCTTCCAGTGTGGATTTTGAAAACTGCAATATTGATGGTAAAGGTGAACGAACAACTTGAAGAAAATAACATCTTTGCGAAAAATTAATAGCAAAATAGAACTATATTGAAAATAACAGCTTACCTCATTATAAGACAAAGCAATTGTAACTGCACCTCTCATTAGGCCTGCCCACCAAATTATAAACTGAGAGTTCAAATAGTTAGTGACCTTAGACTATAGTTAAAAGAAAACAGATTGTCTATAGTTGGATGCAAATATTACCTGCTGTCGAAATTTAATTTTCTCGCTCTCCCTTTTTTTTATGCAATTCGATATATTGGCGAGAGGAAATACGAATGCCGCTCTTCCAACCAAAACTAATGCAAATAATGTTGAACTGACAGCAACTGAAGTCCCTGGACTGGATTGAGGTGTATGAACAAATCAGATATGACAAGAGAAGTTATTGTACTTGGTAGTTGGTAGTTGGTACCTTTCGGGAAAAGAAAATATGAAAAGTAGCATCTCATTCGCATATTACCTAAAGCAACATAAAGCTACAGTATGGGTTGAACTCATCATTTTATTATTACTGATAATAGTATAATACGCGTTTAATAAGATAGCATAATTTTAATTACATTGAGATCCAATTATCCAAAGTAGTATTGAGTGTTGAATTAATGTGGGACACCAACATTGGTTTCATTTTTTACCAAAATGAGATTATAAAAAGTTACTTCACATTATATAAAAAGAATAACGATAATAAGAATGAAAACAGATATTTCAACACCTAAAATAATGAGGAGATCATAATAATTTCTTTTAGTAGGTTTTATGTAATCAAACAGAGGTAATATATAGTCTGAAATGAATGAACGATTTGGGTTATTTGTGCACCTAATATCCAACTTTAACCCTCAAAATTTAACCATATTCTAAAGAGAAAACTATGACAGGTTAGAGTGGAAAGTTTCAACAAATTTTCTCCACTATTTGCTTTCAGTTGTCTCTTTTGTACATGTACAAAGGACAATGAAAAAACTTAATGAGATTGTCAACATTTGGTAGACATGTTACATCATTTGGATATACGAATAAAGGACAATGAAAAAACTATGTGAATGTTAGGTAGACATGTTATATCATTTGGATATAGGCATTATATTTCCTGTAATGTGTTATTGTTCTCGATCACCCAATTTGTTGGAAAGCATCATAAAAATATCTTTTCATCATTCATTCAGTGTTCAAATTTCAAAATGTGCATTATACAGCAAAGTTGTGTTTATAATTTCATTTTATGCTTTTTTACAAGTCCTTTCACTTTATGTAGTCCAACTAAAAAATAGAACAAGCAAAACAAGGTCTAGGAGTGAAACTGAAAGTAGTAGAATTACCTTGCATTACTGCTTTTCCACTTCTCAATGTCCAAGGCATCCATTCCAACATAAAGGAATATAAATGTTTCAGAGATGAATGATATTGTTGCAAATGCATGCCTGAAACAATTAAGCAATTCTATGATAAGAATGTTTTGCTGAAACTAGTTATTCTGTTTTGTTTTGTTCTCTCATATCAAAATTCTCTATTCCTTACTACAGCAATAATGAAACTCAATGGTATTGGGGGAGAGAGAGAGAGAGAGATTCAACCAACAAAAAATTGGTAGAATAAGGTAAACAATTCAATATAAGCTGTGAAAAAAGAAGGTTATACATGCTGACATTTCTATAATGAAAGCTTTATAGACTATAGTTGAGTAAATACGAACTTTTGAAAAAGATCGAGTGAAAAGTAAAAAAGGATAGACACATGGCGTTGATCATGGCATGTCTCAGAAATCATGATAAATGCAATCAAGCTCACTTCTTGAGTATCTACTTCTACAAAATACCTCCTTTTCATATCCAACTTGTTTGTCATAGGGGTGCTCTGTGCATTATATTTTTCCTTAACTTCTTATCCAGGATTATCATAATTTATAATCTGTGTACTCTTGAAATATTTACTTTCTGGTATGCAGACGCATTTTACATTAATAGACTCTTTCAGGTTTTGGTTGCCATAAGAAAATAAACAATATATCATGATAATATGAAGAAGAGATGAGTTGAAAGCAAATTTGTAGATTTTAGGTCTGGAAGGATAGCTACGTTTCATTGGCAATATCATACTATTTAAAGTTGAAACACTAATCACACACACACACGGCACACACACACAAATAATCTCTCCATTCACCAAGTAGAAGATATATAGAAGGTGAGTAGGTTACTGTCAGGGCTCTATGTTTGTCATTTTCCTGCATAACTTTGTAATTTTTGACAAATCAAGTGATTGAAAGAGGTTAATTGATTTTTTAGGGGATTCTTCAAGTACATCAATGGGTTTCTAAATTAACCATACCATCTAATATATCAGCTAAAAACACTGATATACATCTCCATAAAATTGAATTTGTAAAGGAGTATATATTTTTACTTGAAAAAGGGAGTATACATTCTTACTTGGTTGTTACCCGTGAGCTTTCTGTAACGTTGTGCCATGTGTAGTGTGACATGACGATGCCACAGAAGAAAACTGTCAAAATCCCACTGAGGGACAGAAGCTGCAAAGAAAGCAATTTAGAAGCTTCTTTCGATCTGGACTGAAGCTGATGATATCTCCATGTTGGGCAAGTGACGCTTAACATAACCTCTAAGTTCCTCTATTTCTAGATTTTGCATATACTTTTCTATGCAATAATTTAATTCGGAAAATTTAAGACAGTGCATAGAGAAGTATATAGAAAATTTGCTAGAATCATAATCCTTAGCCCATATATTAATCATTACAAACATGCACAGTAGTGCCCCTATGGGAAGTAGAGGAAACATAATTGGACTTTCTTTGAAGATATTAAGTGTCTAAAATTGGAAAATATATATCTCTAGTACCTCTGCCAACATGTACGACAAATAAGCCATAATCATCATGATTGCAACTTCACGATCAGTAGAATGCCTGTTGGTAAGAAAAATGATCCAAAATCAATGAAGTCCCAGAAACTCTGACACACACACACAAAGAGTTCAGTTCAGTATCAGATTATGCACTACACTACTACAGTTTACATCAATCTTAATAAACTTCTTGTTAACTCCTTTTATGACATGTTTTTGAAAAGAAACTTGTCCATTCTTTTGTTTGTCAGTTATATATA
>JAYMTK010001447.1:0-16374 GCA_036897405.1 Pelargonium myrrhifolium | reverse complement strand
AAGATATATTAGACTACGGTTATAAATATTGTGGCCCAAAGGCCCAAAACCGTAGTATAAACCTTTAACCACGCCTGCTGATACCACGGTTGGGCCAACCGTGGTCTATTCATTGGGCCACGATTTTGGGCTTTTCATCTGCAGTTTCAAACTGTAGTCTAAACTCTTATTTGTTGTAGTGCATCGCACACGAGCTTTATCTTGCAACATCTCCTCTTCAACTTTAAGCGCCACATCGAGTTCCGACTTGGCTCGTTGAAGAGTATCAAACTGCTCCTGGGAATATGTGCACAACAATTCTTGTTCCGCCTTTAAAATATCATCTTTTGCTTTTGAAATGCGAACCCGAATGTCACCAAAAGTCGTCCAATTCCAACGTTTCAAAGCTTTACGAACTTCCTTGAGCTTGAAATAAACACGAAGTAATGGATCCTCCCAATAACCTTGAGCCCAAATATCCCGAACAAGATGAGCAAAATCCGGGTGATCTACCCAAGATTTTAAAAAATGAAAACGACCATGACGCGGGGAATCACTTCCAAGACGAACTAGCAATGGGACATGATCCGAAACTGAGTGAGCAAGATGCGTAACATAAATTGTATCTAAAAAAGGTCCCAAATACAGAACACGGTCAAGCCTGCACCATATTCTCCGGAGACCTTGTTGTTGGTTGCACCACGTGTACCTCGAACCAATATAACCGACATCTTGAGCACCAACATTATTAATCCAAGCATTGAAATCCGACATTGACAACATATCCGGATCTAGGCCCCCTAATTTATCCTCCGAGCACGAGTAAGTATTGAAGTCGCCACAAAATATATTAGGTACTGAAGCATCTATAACACCCAGATTAAGAAAATCCCATAAAGCTCTTCGGTCCATACGAGCACATCGAGCATAAATTGCATGCACGTGATAAGTCGTCCCCGCAAAAACAACCTTAAAAGAAATAGCTTGATCCGAACCTCTCAAAATAGTAACCTGACAACGAGAATCCGCCATAAACCAAATATGAGAATTACATGGATGTAAATGAAAACAAGAATCAAAACATAAAGAACGAGAAATCTTATCTAAGAAGTCTGGATCGTGTTTTGGCTCCAAGAGGATAACAAAATTAAGATTATATGAACGAACAAAGTTCGCTAAAGTTCTACGTTTGGCGGGGCCTCCACAACCCCGAATGTTCCAACAAAGGAACTGCATCATTTATAATTCTTCATCTTTGAGATTGTCTGCTTAATAGCAGGGCGGTTGGATCGACGGGCAGCCGGAGCACTTTGTTCGATGTTAAGTTGTGAAGGAGGAACAAGATTATTATCCACCACCTCTGTGGACGTACTCGACACAACCTCTGGCGGGACGGACGGAGGGATATCCGGTGGATCATGTGGAGGGGAGGTTGTTGAGACATTTAAATCAAAGGAGTTACCGATTCCCGACTCCTCAGGAATAAGAGGAAGCAACGGAAAGTCCTTTTGAACGACGGGATCGTGCACTACAATTGCTCGAGATGTATCGATGACAGCATCAGAGGTCTCATTATTATCTATAATAGTTTCAGATTGTGCTTGAGCACTATTCACAATTGGCACTTCAGGAGCCATAATTTGCTCTGCGGTTGATGGTGATGAATTGATCACCTGTGTGTTTTCAACCAAAGTATGAAGAGGAGTGTCCTCCACCTGAGGAACAGTAACCGTAGCATCGCCGGACTCGGCCTGGTTAACCGGCACCGACTTATCATTAACATTTTTATCGGACTTGGTTACATCATCCGAGGAAGCAGCAACCTTCTTGGCAAATTTGCGGCAAACCTCTTTATTATGACCATGCAATTTGCAAAAAACACAATATGGATATTCGTTGTCTTTAACAATGCGTTGCCAAAAGCCTTTTGTCTTGTCCGTCCCAACCGAAATCCAAATCTTTGATGGCATTAGCTTCGAGACGTCCATATCAACACAAACACGAGCATACATCGGGTCATCCGCTTGTAAAAACCGCCCAACCGGAAACACTATTGCCCGAAGCATGGAATTAGCAAAATATTGAAGTGGGAGTCCCGGGAGTCGTAACCAAACAGCAACGTGGGTTGATTCAGTCTTAGTAGTGAAATCCGGAGTCCACTTGAACAATCGAAACAAACTATTTTCTACCACTCTGCGTTCCCTTGTCCAAGCATTGATGAAATCTTTCTCGGACAATAAACGGATCAAAACATGGCGGGGATCAATGAGACCCACAACCGGGGGATTATCAAGCCCCCAAGTTGAGATGATGTGATTCCGAATCGCATTTACCGATGGTCGTGATTGGGTAAATTTAGCTATAAGAGACCATTGAAGAAAATTCTCTGCCGAAGTCACTCCTGAGTTGTAAACTGAACTGCAGGATATCCGTCTGCAGTTAGCGAACTCGGTCTCGACGCAATGGAAACATCCTTCAAATGCAGATCGACTGACGACTTCTTCGTTGCAGCGGCGAAGGAAACGGACGTTGAAGGAGTAGCAGGCAAAGGAGCCGCGGTCCGCGGCAATGGAGGAAACGCCGCCCTGTCGGAGGAAGGCGGCGCCGCCGCCGCCATCAATAAAAAGCAGCAGCAAACCCTAAGTGTGTCTTCGTAAAACGTGGAGCGCCAGCTATTAATAAATATCATTACCTTGATGGACTTTTTATAAAAATCTAAATTGACATTAATCATGTCCAGTTATATACTACTGTATCTGTATATGATTTGTGATCTTTTTAATATCTATTTTATGGATGATTTTCTTTTCACACGTGTCAGAATCATTTTTTATTCTTTAGAAGACGACCGTAGTTATATTGCACATTATTGTCCAAGTATATGTCAAATCATTGGTTACCAGCCTACACTTTTCCAGTGTAGTCATACTCGGACCGAATTCCAACGTATACCACATTTTCGTTGCTCATTGCCCAAAATGCACATACACAAGTTATTTGCGAATTAGCATAATTAAAAACACAAATAATTACTTATTTCATTTTAAAATAAGAGATAATTGCGTAAAACCATTTCGTGATATTGTCAACACATATATACCTACTTTTATTTATTTTTTATTTGTTTATTGTTTGGGAGAAAAGATCAACTTTACTCAATTCAAATTAAAAAACAACAAATCCGAAATTTAAATCGGACACTGAAATTCAATTCAACCTGACAATGACCGAGAAGCCTAGTTAAATTATAAGCTATTCGATTAACAAATATTCTAACTCAAAACTAATACATTCAAATTGAGGGTTACTAAAAAAAAATACATTCAAATTGATATGATAAAGACATAATGTCTAATACGATAAGACTAAAAGCACATGAGTTCTTTCCTCTAGTTTTTAGAGCCTGGATCTCTGTGTCGGATTCAACGATAACCGACTTTCATCCTCTAACTAGAGCTCAACTAAGCGCTTCCTTAATGGTTAACGCTTCAACTTCCCTAGCTACCATTACCACCGGCCAACCAACCCAATCACCGTCCCAACACTTACCAGTCCAATCCCAGACAATCCAGCCCCCATCTGCACGGTCCTCGACTTCAAAAATAGCACCATATGAGTTTATCGTAGGCACTGATCTCGGCGGACACCTCCAGCGAGCTGGACCTGAACTATTGTCCCTTAGCTACCAGAATTGGGAGAGGCTCTGTAAGAATCGCTAGGTGAAAAACAAGTAGTCTGAGTCGTTTCTATCACTACTAACAACTCAACCCACTTCACCTTGCTTGCTGGACAAGACGGGATTATTCCTATATTTCCAAATACTCCAACCAATATAAAGCGCATGAATAAAGAGATCATGATCTTTACGGGACAATAAGAGAGATAACCAGTCTCCAATATTCGAAGCTGACTCCCCAAGACTGCCTCAACCGACTGCTGACCAACATCATTTAGTGAATGGGCAATAGAGAATAACATGACTTACAGATTCTCTACGAAAGTGACACCAAGGTCACAACGACGAAACATCCACTCGTTTTTGAACAAGACTTCTCATAACTAGAAGAGCACCAGAAACAGCTATCCAAAAGAAATGCTTCACCTTGGGTTGGACCTGAGCAGACCATAAGGAATTCCAAATATGCGAGCCACTTGTCGTACCCGGAGGTCTAATCAATGCCATATACCTATTCCAGACTGAATAAACTCTATTTTTCTCGAAGCCAAGACCAACAATCGACAAACAACCGAGAGCTAAGTTACATTTTAACAATTTTCTTCCATGAAATCTCCTCAAGTAAAAACTTGATCAGACTAATATTCCAACAATTCGAAATATGGTCTCTTAGGTCCAAGACCAACATAGAGTTTTGAGATAACAAAGGAACTGAATGAAGAAAAATGATTTTGAAATCAAGCAATGTAGGGACCCAAGGATCATGACCGTCTGACACAGACTAACCCGATGTTGTTCGATTAAAACAACTAGAAGCAAGAACCAATTTAGTTGAGCAAACATTTCGTCATATAAAACTCGAACCTAATTATATAGGAGCTTCAAAAGCTGAGGTCGCGGGAAAGTATTTCGTTTTGAAAACCCAACTAAACATAGAAGTTGACATTGTTTCAAGCCGCCACAATTGTTTGGCAAACAACGCGAATCAACATTAATTTCTATCCTTACGACAATCAACTACTATAAACTTTTAAACTCAATTTTCTTTAGTCTAATTTAACAGAAAACTACATTCTTTTTCATTCCATAAAACACACATCATTCTCTTAAAATAAATATTTCACCATTTACTTAAATCTTGTTTCTATTAATATTTTTCTTTATTCCCTTCTATACCATTCATTTTCTTTTTCCTCTCATTAGAACTAAAACTCGGTAACTTGGCGTTATAGATAATGTTTATGCCTAAAATATTCCTCTATCCGTGAACCAATGACAATGGGACACGTGGCACCCACAAGAAGTGCTCCCCAAGAATGCAGTACTTCGTCCCCGTGAACAGTGACCAAATAGGTCCTCATGAACAGTAGCAAGGCCTCCCCAGAAAAGTAATCAGAGCACGTCCTCAAGGACTGTGGCAGACTTCCCCAACTATTATTCATCCCCAGGGAAATATAGAGAGTCTTGGGGGCTTGGAATGTTTGGGGACTGGACGACAGCTCCTCCAGCTTTTCTCCTCCACTCTCCTTCTAACAAACTCGTCCAGCTGGCATAACAGAAGCCTAGTGGGCGTAACAGAATGACAGCTGGCTAACTGACTCTGATGTGACAGCTAACAGGAACGTGCACCTCCACCAATCAGGACGAGCCACATGGATGCCTCCGTTGAGTCAGCATTGACCAAGTCAAATCGTACCCGTGGGCGTTGCTTGCCGCCCAAGTCATGAAGCTTGAAGGCCATGGCACACGACTAAGAGCTTGATGTCATGTTTATCTATAAATACCCCTGTAAACAATGTAATAGGGATCGAATCTTTTACACTTAGAGAAACTCTGCCAAATTGTACTCTAAATACTTTCTTCTTCAATAAGAGTCTTGTTCTTTGTGCACACTTTGTTTTCTCTATCTGTTCTCTGCAACTATCTCTCCTTACTTTCTCTTCTCTCTTAGGTCAACAGATCAATCACACGCTTCCCAGTTTCATCCCACTTTAGTTTGTATCAGGATCCCAAAATCCAGATACGAACAGATAATATTGATACTATATTATTTTTCAACAAAAAAAAAAATTGCTATCATCGGAAAATTCACTTAACAAAGGGTTAAGTATTATAGTTATTTAGAAGAAGAAAATGAGGTAATGTGTTTATCACATGAAGAAATAGAGTATTTTTTATTATTATAATAGACAAACATAAGATGGGGTGAAAATATTATGGTAGATAATTGACGTGGGTGAAAAATTTAGGGTTGATGATTGACATGACAAATTAACGAGGTTATGTGACATTCATTAATGAATGCACTAAGAAATTTTGAGTATATACTTCTTGAAGAACGAGTTAGAAGTTTTGAAGCTTTCAGAAAGAGGAAGATCCTAATTGAGAATGAAACTGGGTTGAAGATCAGATACTTAAGGTTAGAAAATGGATAGGAGTGTGAAAATTTTAAGAAATCTTGTGTCGAGCACAAGATATGGATGCAGAGAAAATCATTCCTAAAACTCCTTAGCTAAATGGATGATTTAGATAATAAACGAAAAAATGATAAACATTAAGTTACGTGTGAGGTTGCCCAACCAGTCTGGATAGATGCAGGCAACATATCAGCTTACCTGGTAAACCAGAATCCTTCACAACCTCTTACCTTCAAAATTCCACAACAGGAATTGAGCGGTAATTAAGTTAATTTTTCTCGTTTAAAAGTTTAATTTTGTATGAGATGTATATTTTCTTGTTAAATACTCTAGCATAGGAAAGCTTAACTCAAGTCAACAAAATACATTCTGATTGGATATAGATTTGATGACCTGGGATACAATTCATGTTATAAGTCTAAAAACAAGTGTGTAGAGGTGAAGACATAGTGCTTAACGAAAATGCATTGTACAATAGTAGATCAGTTAAGACATAATGATAAAATCTCATTAGTTTAGTTTAGATGGGCCAAAATTCAGAGCACAAACTAGGAAGATGTTGGTTGAATTTGATGTTTTTTCAGAGGGAGATTAGAGAACGTCGGTCAATGAGGAAAAAAAGAAGTTATTGAAGGTAAGCATGTCGCTCCTGCTACCCAAAAATTCTATATTAGAAGAATGGTAAAGAAAAGAAGACCTCCTAACAAGTATTCACATTCACTGCAATATCTACTCATAACTAAGATTGAATAACCCTACAATTTTGTAGAAGTTATTCAGTTGGACGATGCTAAAGAGTAGAGGTTGCCACAAAATAAAAGAAAAAAGACATGTGCTCCATAGTAAAAAAAAAACTTGGGAGCTGGCAAATTTACCAGCAAAAAAAAAAAAAAACACTTCAAAATAAAAGGGTCTTCATAAATAAGAAAGAGCGGGATGACAATACATGTAGTCAAAGGGT
Organism: Pelargonium myrrhifolium; assembly: GCA_036897405.1. Classification (NCBI taxonomy): domain Eukaryota; kingdom Viridiplantae; phylum Streptophyta; class Magnoliopsida; order Geraniales; family Geraniaceae; genus Pelargonium; species Pelargonium myrrhifolium. The sequence goes on along the minus strand of JAYMTK010001447.1, from coordinate 9,341 downwards.
CTCAATGTACTACAATGAGATTTTTTTCTAGTAGTCAAGATGACGGACAAATTCTTTTTACACGAGGATCTAAAAGGGACCATATTATATGGTTTAGTAAAGAGTTTTGAAGTTGGTCGAAAGAAAAAAAAAAATTAGTTAGATGACTTGAGAAATTTTTATATGGTCTAACTAAAAGATTGATGTAAGTTAGACTTGATAACTATTGCAACTTCAAGAAACTTCAAGAATTTATGTATGTCAATGTTACTGCTCAAAATCTCTCGGAACCTTGATGTTTCCTTACACTTCTCGCACGCCTTTGGAGATTCATTTCAACCTTTCACAGAGTCGGTCACCCATCAAAAATAAAAATAAGATAGATGGCCAAAGTGTCTTGCATTATTTTTTGAAAGTCTTATATGTGTCAATGTTAGTCCTCAGAATTCCTTGAAGCCTTCGTGTTTCCTTGCATTTCTCGCATTACCTATCTTACCAAATAAAACTTTCCCAACAAAAGCTCTTATAATGCTTAAGTCATTTTTTTCCTTGCTCGGTATTATAAACTCGTAATATGATACTATGAATTTTTTTTTTTTCACTTTTTGTGTTTGACTATTTAAAATAAATTATTTTCTCATCTTTATAGTTGTCATTCCACATTCACAACAATGTGGTGCACCCATATTCTTTGTTGATCGGCTTAGGCGTAGGCCTTAACACTTTTCGTGTATGAGGCCACCTTTTTGAGCAAAATGTTGAGTAGGCTCATTTCTTGCCTATTGGGAGACATTTTTCGAGGATCTTGAAGATTTTAAATCGGTTGTACATGCCTATTCGTAGACATCTATCTCTTCAAAATGGGCATCACTCATCTGTTAAGTGTGTCCAAACCATTTTTTCGGTCATTTGAAGAATCGAATATTAAATTTATTTATTGGAGACTTGGCCACATACTTAAATTATAGAGAAACTGAGCTATTCCCCATATCAAAGAATTTCATGGAGTAAGAGACAATTCTAAAGGAATAACATCTAATCTAGGGGAGGATGCATGAGGCACAAGGACATCATTTCATAAAAGTCAAGAAGACACCATCTCTTGCAAAGGCGAGCGATCATCTTAAGAACTTTCTATATGTGCTACGACTCTCATGTTGTGATCAATGACACTAACATATTTCGCTTAACGAAAAATGCATTTAGATTTAGGATTTGACCAATGGGTCCAAGGGAGGAACTAGCGTGACCCATTCCACGACCAACATCCTGATTAATACCTGACCCTCGCGACAATAAAAACCAACATGAAGGTTGCCACAAAGGGTCAAAAGTGGTCGCGACATGACTCGTACTCTACTGTATCACAAGAAATCATATGACAAATGTTGGAAAAATCGAATTCGTTCATTGGATCCAACTTTACAAAGGATGAACAAGAACAATGCTAGGAATTATGTCACAAGGCACCCAGAAACAAATGATCGGCACAAAATACCCAACATAAACATGCACACTATAAATATATATATATATATATATATAAGCCCCCAAAGAATAGACGAACCATTGGACGATGCTTGAGGCCATGCCGCAACAAGAGCTTACAAAAATGAGGATTTTACGGTTGCCAATTGAATAACACAACAAGACATAATAATCAACAAACAATAAGAAAAATAGTGTTGTTACAATTGTATTCAATTCAGACCCACAACTCAAAATGGTGATGACACAGCGTTCGATCCGACACAAACACAAACCATGAACACAAATAGATACCCGTTTGATGTACCAATGTACATAATTTAAATTTATATTTCAAACAATTTGAGGGAAAAGAGGAAAGAAAAGATAAAAGGACAGACACGTCACCAGAAAACCAATAATACCACAAGTAAAGTGCCACGTAGCCAAAATCAACCAAAGCTAAACCAAAATGAAAATGTTGAGTTAAGTTAACCATATTAGGCGGTTAAGGTTCCCAATTCAGTACTAACCTGACTGACAACTTTCCCCTTCTTGTATTCCATTTCCATATCCTCTTTCCCTCTCTTTCTATATATATTCCTCTCATTTTACAGCAACAATTTGTGAACACTATCTCTCTCCTCTTTCACACTCTCATGCTCTGTTCTGTCGCTCTTTCAATAGTCTCTCTCCCCTGAAGTTGCAGAACCATCCGCAGCAACACTAACTCGCACATATCATACTCAGTTCGTTGTCTAACGGTTTTTATTTTTGGCCCAATTTGCCCTCTTCTTCTTCTTTCTTTTACCCTCGAATGCCACATAACAATCAATACATCAACTTCTCAGATCTGTGACTGTAACTGAATTTTCAAAACCATGATTACTTGGGGTGACCTCTACACCGTGCTGAGCGCGGTGGTTCCGCTCTACGTCGCCATGATTTTGGCCTACGGCTCCGTCCGTTGGTGGAAGATTTTCTCGCCGGACCAGTGCTCCGGCATCAACCGCTTCGTCGCCGTCTTCGCCGTCCCTCTCCTCTCTTTCCACTTCATTTCCACCAACGATCCCTACGCCATGAACTTCCGCTTCATCGCCGCCGACACTCTCCAGAAGATCATCATGCTGTTTGTGCTTGCAATCTGGACTAATTTCACTAAGAACGGAAGCTTGGAGTGGATGATCACCATTTTCTCGCTCTCCACCTTGCCCAACACTCTGGTTATGGGCATTCCGCTCCTCATCGCCATGTACGGCGACTACTCCGGCAGCCTCATGGTCCAGGTGGTGGTGCTCCAGTGTATCATCTGGTACACTCTCCTCCTCTTCCTCTTTGAGTACCGCGGCGCCAAGATGCTCATCATGGAACAGTTCCCGGAGACCGCCGCCTCCATCGTCTCCTTCAAGGTCGACTCCGACGTCATGTCGCTCGACGGCAGGGACTTTCTGGAGACCGACGCACAAATCGGAAACGACGGAAAGCTTCACGTGACGGTGCGCAAGTCCAATGCCTCCAGGCGGTCGCTGGGCCCCGGCTCGCTGCCGTCGTTCACGCCCCGCCCGTCGAACCTCACCGGAGCGGAGATTTACAGCCTGAGCTCGTCGCGCAATCCGACGCCGAGGGGCTCCAATTTCAACCACTCCGACTTCTACTCCATGATGGGCGTCCAGGGCTTTCCGGCCCGGCAGTCCAATTTTGGCCCGTCGGACATGTACTCTGTTCAGTCCTCGAGAGGCCCCACTCCACGGCCGTCCAATTTTGAAGAGAATTGTGTGCCAATGGCTCAATCGGTTCCGTCTCCGAGGTTCGGGTTCTACCCGGCACAGACTGTGCCTACTTCGTACCCAGCTCCGAATCCGGAAATTTCCTCCATAGGTGCCACCAAAAACAACAAATCACAAACAACGCCGCCGCCGCCGCAGCAATCCGTTCAGCCTCCGAACGGCGCAAAATCGAACCACGACGCCAAGGAGCTTCACATGTTTGTATGGAGCTCCAGCGCATCCCCGGTCTCCGAAGGCGGCGGGCTCCACGTGTTCGGCGGCACCGACTTCGGCGCGTCGGAGCAATCTGGTCGGTCCGACCAGGGAGCCAAGGAGATCAGAATGATGGTGGCTGATCACCCTCAAAATGGAGAAAACAACAAAGGTTCAATTAAGATCACGAGTTCTGTTTAATTATTAAATTACTACTATTTACATATATTAAAATCTGTTTTGTTTATTTATTTCAGTAGCCGTTCCTGAACCTGAAGAATTTGTAGTGGAAGACTTTAGCTTCGCCGGGAAAGGAGAAGGAGAAGACGAGAGGGAAAAAGAGGGGCCCGCGGGGATGTCTAAGCTGGGATCCAGTTCCACGGCAGAGCTGCATCCCAAGGTCCTCGGAGGCGGCGGCGATTCCCGACAAATGCCTCCGGCGAGTGTAATGACACGTCTTATCTTGATCATGGTTTGGCGCAAACTTATCCGCAACCCAAACACTTACTCTAGCCTCATTGGTCTAATCTGGTCGTTAGTAGCATTTAGGTGAGTCTCATTTTTTAAAAATATTGAATCAATGCAAATACTTTAATCTTTGCTGAAATGTTTGATGAAAAATTTGGTATCATTGTAGGTGGCATGTGGCGATGCCCAAAATAATAGCGAAATCGATATCGATCCTGTCCGATGCTGGTCTCGGCATGGCTATGTTCAGCTTAGGTGAGCTTTGTTCGTAATTAAATTTAAGTCATCCGATAATGAATGTTTTACGAAAGTAATGGAGATGTAGACAAGTCACATGGCTGTATATACCTCTCTATTTTATTGGAATAATGTTTATTTATATATATATATATATACAGTTGCTGTAGTGGTTACTGTTAGTATACGTATGTGCATGTATTAAATGTTTGGAGTTTATAATTGAAAGCACGAGAGATGGGACCATTTTAGGAAAAGTAGGTTAGTGTGAAATCTGGCCTGTCATGGTATGGGTGCGAATTGGCTGTGGTTGAGAGCCGTCCATTTCATTCCCGTTGTCACTCTTTATAGATTGACCCTCCGACAGGTAGGGCCGGTGGGAGGGCGCGACGTCCCTTGCGGTCCATGGTTGGTGGGGATACGCTCTGATTTTACATTATAAGTAGATCCATGTCGTTTACTTGTTAGGCCCATATTTCTGGTACTAGTAGTTGTTAAAAGAAATTTGTTTGGATCAAATCAGATTTTATTTGTATTGATTGTACGTGTCGTTTTTGGTGGGAAATTAGGGTTGTTTATGGCTCTACAACCAAAGATTATTGCCTGCGGAAATTCGGTAGCTACATTTGCCATGGCGGTAAGGTTCTTAACCGGACCGGCAGTGATGGCCGCGGCTTCTATTGCTGTTGGTCTGCGCGGTACTCTCTTGCATATCGCCATAGTTCAGGTACTTTTTGATAATTTGATTAACCAGATTTATCTTAAACATGTATTCGATTAATCAATTTCATATTGTGTGTCTGTTTTGTGTAGGCTGCACTTCCGCAAGGAATTGTTCCGTTTGTGTTTGCAAAAGAGTATAATGTCCATCCTGCCATTCTTAGCACTGCGTAAGTATATATAAATATACATTTTTTTTTCAAAATGAGCAAAAAGGGTATAATTAAATTAAGAGTAATTTGTGGTTTGTTGATAAATTGGATGCAGGGTTATCTTTGGGATGTTGATAGCTCTACCAATCACGCTTGTGTACTACATTGTCCTGGGGTTGTAAAAAATTGTGCTAGGTAGTCCAAATATAAACAAGAAATTCTGTAGCGGAAGCTGGCTTTGCTTGCTCTAGAGAAGAAGAAGAAGAAGAAGAAGAAGATTATGGATAACATAAATTCCAAAATCTTTGGAGCTTAAAGCACTTAATTCACTAAGTGACAGTGAAGAAGAAGAAGAAGCTACATGATTCCCTGATATGTGGAGTGGAGGATTTGGGTCATCCATTAGAATTGGCCAAAAGTAAGTATTTTATAGTTATTGATTAAATTTTGAAGATGTTGGGAGGAAAAAAAGCGAGGTCGTCTGGCGTATAGGAGACATAAGAGAGAAAACCAGGGGAAAAGGAGATGAATTTGACCTCTTTCATCAGCTTTAATATTTTATTTTGTAAAAAAAAAGTTCACATATATGCCCATCAAGCTAGCTCAAAGCAGTGACAAAGCAATTACTACTCAATTCAAGAACAAAGATAGGTAGGAGATTTTTCTTTTTCAATAGTTTATGGTATTGTTTTTTGGTTTCTAGTGTTCTGGGTTTTGTTTGTCCTTGAATCTAGCAATTATTTGCGTTTGTCTTCTTTGCAATTAATTAATATATTATTATCACCTATAATCTTTTCATTACTCGCACATATAGTGTTAATATATTACCATCATGTTTATGAAATTAATTTTGAAAAGAGTAGTGCAATGGGAGACATGATCACTTCAAACTTTCACGCAAAGAAAGCAAGAAAAAGAAAAGAAAGTTGCATGAGAGAGAGAGAGAGGAAGGGGATCTTGAAAGCATGCTCACTTTGTTTTCTTCTTTTCAAGTTCTTAAAGTGTGAAGATCGGCCGTAAGATAAAGAAAAAGCAAACAAATATCTGAGAGTCAAAAGCAGCTCACTTTTTTTTTCTTTTTTATTTATAAAAAATCGGCTTTTATCTGCCTACCCTACAACTTTTATGTGCAACAAGTCTTGCTGGGGAATATCTTTGGTTTTATTTTTATGAAAGAAAATGATGGCGCATGTGATTAGTGAGTGATAGTGATCATTACACTAATTTAACCAAATTTAATCATGTAAAGTAACTCATTTATATGAAGTTTATATATGCCCACATTGCATCATCTTAGAGTTAGGTCTATTAATGAGAGAATACAATTTGGAGAATGATTTACCCATGTATTATATTTATATGTATTTCTTTTTATATACTTAGTATAATTAATGAAATTGTTCAGGTTGAAAATAAATGCATTTTATTATGATAATACATTTATTTATATGAGTGGAGGAGTTTAAGTCAACAGATAATTAACTTAGTCCAAACCATCACTAATATAGGACTAACACCTTATTAAGATTTTGAACACGGTTATATCACTTCGTTTTCACAAGTTCATTGAAAAAGTATGAGTGACATTTTAGTGAGGTGTATCTCTTCTTTAATTTAGCTTAACCTCGACCAAAATAACTTTGGCTCTTTATTTTTTTGTTGTGCAAAAATAAATAAATAAGAACTAATAATTTGTTTGGATGATTTTTGATAAAAGATATATAAAACGTTGATATTTGTGGTGAATTTATTGCAACAGTAAACCTTCTTATTTTCTAGTTTCAAATTTGTTTTCATAATATTACATAATGAAAAAAAAATATTTATATCCTTAAAATTTACCCAATTTTGATCACAATTTTTAAGTTGTTTTTTTTTTTCTATGTTTATAAAACTTAAAAGACAATATATGACCATGATTTTTTTAATATATGACCATGTTATATGAAATAAAGAGTATTAGGATGATTAAAATCCGCATTAACATGTTTATTTTAAACTGGTTAAGGCAATTTTTTTAATAGCAAATATGTGGAATTGACTATTAGAGCAAGAATTACTGAATGCGGACATCGGGCGAGTCTTAGAGGTACATCCTTTGTGCGTCGAGGCTTAAGTCGAAATCCATAGAATCCTCAACTGTGGGGGTAGCGTTCGAGTGTTTTAAGTGTCGTGAGTTATTGTTGAGTTTGCTTAGTGAGATGAAGACCCACCGAGATGGCTTGAGGAAGAGACTTGAGGTAGTAAATATGTTCATCGGAGTACTCACTAGTCTTCCCTGGAACTTTGAACGTGCCTTGGACGAGAGGAAAATAGCAAAACAGATGCTCAACAAAGGTCATGTCGTGACAAAAAAATGGTTGTCACGACAGGAGTAGTGCCAGGTACGGAGGTCATGGATGAGATTTTTTCACGACAACGGAAAGTTTGTCACGACACGTCTAGGGGCGGATGCTTGAACATCCTAGCATACAACACGGACACACGACCATGGTCGAGCTTTTGTCGCGACACGTGTAGGGGAGGAGTCCATTTGACCTCAACAATGCTTTTCATAGCGCAAAGCGATCCATATGATTTCATGCATGCTAATGACTTCGAAAGATCACAACCGGTCTCAAGTATGACTAATGAATTTGGAGCAAGATGATGTATTTGGCGTACAACATGGGCTTGGTGTACGAAGATGGGCATAGCGCATGGTGAACCATTTAGCGTACAATGAGGGATGATGTGTGGTTCATGGACATGGTGTACGATTGATGGACTTGACATATAGTTGATGGGCTTAACGCGTGGTTCTGGACATGTCTAATGGATTTTGGGAGTCGTCAATGATCTCGTACATCGCCAATGAACTTAAGCACGATTGTTGGGCTTGTAGCCATATTTCGAGAGCAAGTCTGTGAGACACACACTTCAAAATTTGTAACAATCAATTAAGTGAGTTTAGTTATAATTAAATTGTTTATAATGGTTTAACCAATGCAAAACTCTAATGAAAAAATAAAAAGTTTGGAGACAAAATCTTATAACCTTAAATTTAATTTAAAGATTAAGTGGATCAAGTATTGGTTCTAGAAACACAAGTCCCAACCAAATCTGCATTCTACCGATATAGTCCAAAAGAGACTACTAGTTCTTGTATTGTCAAGTGTATTGAAATCCTCCACGACCGACCACATCTATGAAAACCAAGAACATTTAAATGTTTTGTTCGCTAATTAGAGGACAAAGAATTTTCACTATGGTCGTAGCAAGCTAGGTTCATGGTAGTAGAGTTTAATAAGTTATTACGTACAAATAGTTAGTGCTGAGCTATAGTACGTATTCATTCAACTGTTACAATTTAGAGGTAACAAATTGTTGGAGTGGATGCCGGTTCAATCTATCGTTAGATTCAAGTTTCTAAAAAGTTAATTTGAACCAAATTTAAAAGAATTTTGGCTTCATTCGAGTTTTGAATATCGTGGTTCTCGTATTGGGTCGGATTTTAATTTTTAGACAAAAAAAGGTGCAAATTCGAATGAATTCACCCTATACGACATACAAAAAATTTGACCGAATCGTCCCAAAAGTTGGTTGAAACGGATTAAGTTAATGTCAAATCGAATTTCGAGTGTTTGCATGTTTATGTCCAAATTATAGGCTCTAGTTATATGTACTATATTAATTAGTATAAAGTGCAGTGATTATTGACCTAACTGTCTGCCATAGAATTTACATGTCCAATTTGAACTAGGAAATCTTTGACACGTTTCTTTGAATTCGAAGTTGGTAGCTTCAAAGGAATCACTCTCACCCATTGGCGGAGCCAAGGGTAGGACATCATAGGCCATGGCCTATACTATCTTATATATAACCTTTGAAGTAGTTTCAATCAAGAATAGAAGCTTGGTCTGATGGTAAGCAGGTCTCTTTCTTTAGCCTATGGCAGAGGTTTGAGCCTCACTACACTATGTTTTGCCAATCATTTTTTTGTCTAAACATATGGGCCATATGGAAGTCTAATTGGGCCAGTTTGTCTAAACATATGGGTCATATGGAAGTTGAGTTTAATTTGGCTCAATATAAATTCAGTGAAGTTATTGTTTTTTATTATTATTATTTAAAATTATGTGTTATCTAGTCCAATTCACGATTTTATTTCAATTTTTGCATGATCATTAATATTTCTAAATTGAGTTTAGTAGACTAAATCAACTATTTGAATTCAATTTTAACTTCTTTTATTTTAGGGAAATTCAATTTTAACTTCCCTTTTTTTTTTTGGCGAAATTCAATTTTAACTTAAATGAAGTCATTTATTTTTTAAATTTTAGTTTAGTTTCAACAAGAA
>JAYMTK010001446.1:0-16381 GCA_036897405.1 Pelargonium myrrhifolium | reverse complement strand
TACTAATCCCATCTATAATATTTCAAGCTTGCTTAAGGCCGACACCTGTACTGTTACCACAAACTTTTTTGTTAGAACCCCACTCCCTATGGCCCATAGCAATTAAATACCCCTATTTGGATGAGTGACTACTACAACACCTCCTGGGCTTTGGTTTACAGACTCCGGCCCTAAGACTGAAACCCACCCGACACTGATTACTCCACATCTTGGGTTCCATGACCCAGAATGCGTCCCCCACCCTTTCCTCCCTCCTCAACCACCCTCTCCTCTGCCGAGAGCTCCTCCACCTTCTCCAGATTTGGCTCTTCCCCCGACACCACCCTTACTCTCTTCGGCGCCGAAACGTGGCCCCATCCCGGTTTTCCCGGGCCTCCAACTGCTGGCCTTTCTCATTTCCCACCATCCTAGCCTGGTGTTGACCAGTCCTCCCCCCTGAGCCATTTGTCAGCATAGATATTGCCTCCTTTCTTGTTTGGGGCTCTCATGAACACCCCATATAGTCTATCGTCCACTAGATCCCCCTTCTCGTAGCGGACCTGACATATTTTCTTATCGCGTCCCAATATGATACACACGAAACATAAATGAGGAAGGCACTCGTACCTGAAATACACTCAGTTTCAGCCCCCCCAATGGTCTCACCTTCATCCAGCGCTTCAGAGGACCCCGAATATCAACTGCAATACGGATCTGAATGTACACAGATCTCCCCACCGACGTCCGTGGTTTGTCAAAACCAACGAACCTGGCCACATATGAACCGATCCGTTTCAGTGCTGCTTTAGATCGGCAACTCTCCGGAAGACCATGCATTTGTGCCCATATCTCCATCCAAGATTGGTCCACTCCTTCCGCCAGTTCCCCTGATTCCAGGAGTCTACAAACTAGTGGTTTGTAGTTTCTCATCCACGGTCCTCCCTCAATAACCCGCTTGGCATCTCACTCGTGGTAGAACTCGAACAAGAACCGCTGGTCCCCTCCACCGACCAGGTCATCCGAGACCTCAAACGCATTCATCCCCTAAACCGGTCTCCAAAGGGACACTCTTGGCTCATAAGGCTTTGAAGTTCATCTGTGAATTCGAGATGAACTTGCCTACAACCATCCATGTGGTCCGTCGTGTTGGAAGCGTTGGCTATTGATCAACGCCGACCCCAGATCCAAGCTAACCTCGTCCTCCTCCTCGATCCGCATCAGACCCAAATCAACCGCAACTTTATATGCCATTGCCTCATCTTTGTTCCTGCCATTTTCACTCGTCCCTCCTCTTGTGGTGTCCTCCATTTCACTTGTAGTGAGAAATGAATCTCCCACACCCGTATATATAATCCTCAGCCCCCTTACCCTACCCTGCCGAAACCCTAGTCCACATAATCTCACACGACTTCCAACACCTTACCTTTTCTCCTCCACAATCTCCATTCTCGTCCCTGATAGGCCCCTATATATGATCTCACCCTATCCCAGCCGAAAATGGCCACTCTTCACCTTCCACACACGATCTCCTTAAAAACTCTATTACCCGTTCCTTTAACTCTCTCCTATAACACCTTCAACAAAAACGTCTTTGCTTCTAAATTTTCCTTGGTAGGGAAAGTTTTTTTAATTTTAATTCCCCAACATTTAAGATTTCTTGTTCGTTTTATACACACACAAAACAATCATTATATATAAATTTTAATTTAAAAAATGTTATCATTACACATTTGTTTCATTATAAGTATATATATCCTTTTATTCTGTTAGCCTTTTCCTATATTATGGTTTGTGTCTCTCCAATACATGAATGACATGAGATATGTTCAAATCCAAATAAAGGAAGGAAAAAAAAAAAAAAAAAACCGAGACAAAAACCGAAAAAACACACTTCAATTTTCCATGCAATAATTAAACTCCTACTCTCTTTTTCTATGCAACATACAACATATATGTAGACCTCCCAATCATGCAAATGATGGTTTGATAATTAATAAACTTTATACAAAAATCATCATCCTAGCTAATCCCTAAAAAACCGCAGCATTTCTGTAATGCTGTCCAATTTCTATATTCCTTTCTTAATTAATCATAATTAAGTACATTTTATTATACATATTCTAAACACATTTTTCATTACATACACACACGTACTGATCAGACTCAGTTGTGTATGGGAGGCTTTCTTCTTGCCGGAGAATAATCCATCTCAGCTATATCTACGATCTCCGGGTACTTCTCCGACGAAGTCGCCGGAGCCGGAAACTCTTCTTTCCCACCAACTTCTTGAAAAGTGCTTGTTTTCTTCTTTGAGGTTGTTGAGAACTTAGCATTCCTCTTCTGTACGTGGAACACCATCAAAATCATCATTAATTAAGTAAATAATTAATTAAGATGTTATTAATTAGTTTTAGTATGTAAAAACCTATCATTTTTTTTATCAGCTAAAAAAAAAGAAAGAAAAACCTATCATTTTGTTTGGTTATAGAAATTACTTGAGGAGCTTAATTACCTTTGAAGTGGAAGTTGATGGGTTGATCATGGTAATAAGTTTTCTGGTTTTTCCTGCTGCAACAAATAGATATGAGAAGATTAATTGGGTTAACTCAAATACTTAGGATGACAATGGTCACCGGTTAACATGAATTGTGTTACTAGTGTCTTGTTTGATTGTGTTGGACCTTAAAACACGTGCGCACCATTAATTAGTCGTGTTGTGACACGCAAGACATGTTCAACATGCACACTTAAATGTATAACTATAAATTACTAATTATAACAATTTGTTGGATAGTGTACGTAGTGTCAAACGTATTGGTTCTATCGTACAAATTGTGTTGAGTCGTGTTCATATCAATCGTGTTGGGCTAACATGACCCGTTTAATTAGTTACCGTAACATGTTGTGTTTTGCGTCTACAATCATGGTTGTGTTTGTATACTGGGCAGTGCGACAAAATTACTAAATGTGTCGTGTTTGTGTTAGATCGTGCACCGTCCAGACAACCTTCAACGCAAATACGACACGTACATACAAATTGTCAGCTCTACAAACAAATTCTTACATGGAAACAAAAATAAAATAAAATTAAAGATGAATAGGTAAATGTTTCTATTTTGTAGATCAGAAAGTCAAAAGTTATAACTCTAATAGATTGAGTATATCTTAATGTTAAACAAAAGTGGTATAAACAACAAGAATAATAGGCGTATTTAAACTGAAAATAACGGCGCAGAATCTGATCAATAGTCTTAATGTAGATACCATCCTAATTAGTAAAAAATGTCTAATTAATTTAACCATGCATGCACTAATTAAAAGGAAGGCTACTCTAATGGTTTCTAGGTTATTATTCAGAAATTCTTGGTAGCCATTGGTGTGAAGATTTTGATTGTGATTTCTTGGGTACTAATTAATCTGTAGTAAGTAGTAGAAGAAAGTGGTGGTTTCTTGTTGGTACCTGAGGAGTTGTACTCATGCCCACCCTTGCACAGATTGGCCTCCTCAACACCATTACTTGTTTTGATCAAATCATGACCATGCTCCTCCTGCACATATATAATAATTAATATAACAAATTAAAACCACCATAATAAGAAAACATATATAGAACAAAACACATGAAATATCTTGACACCCACCTTGTTCTTATGCCCAAATGACATGAATGATCCTCTGTCAAATCTAATCCCTACAAAAACACCATCAACAAAGAATATCAGAAAAGGCCTAAACATATACATATAGTTTTTGATGCTCTCTAATATATAATATTTGTACCTTGAACCTCAGAAATGAGAAGGGACAAGAGCAAAAGAGACACAGCTAAAGAAGGTCTCATTGATTATGGCTTCTCTTTCTCTCTTGGGTTTGTCTTCAAAAACTTGAATATGTATCTGTTGTTGGGTTGATGAGGATTAATGAGGAGAGCTTGTTTGTTTGTGATTTGTGAATGGTTGATGGCATGGAGAATAGCTATTGTTAAATATATATATATACAATACAACCATTGATGGCCTAGGGATAGATGGGGCCCACTCAAGCTCCTTCAAATATGAAGAAGAAGTTATGTTAGAGTGAGATTTTTGTTTCATTTGCTTAAATTTAATCATTTTTTCCCCCTTCATTCTCTCTCTCTCTCTTCCGTCCCATTGTGGAAAGTGCAATACTATTTTGTATTTGCCAACAAAGAAATGACTAATCATTTGGGCAGTGGGTACCCCTTCACATTAATGGGTTAGAGCATCTCCAACAGGAGATGTTAAGAGAGGCTCCGAGAGGCATAACACCTTTTGAAGAGGTACTAAGTATTGTACTAGTAAATAATAAGGAGAAAATGTTAGAAGGAGATCCTTAGCTTAGCACTCAATGCTAAGCTATATTTGTCTCACATTCTCTTTAATTAACATTTATTAAGTAGGTGCTAAGTATTAGACTGAAAATTGCTAAGGAGATGCTAAACACCACATGATGAGGTGACACACTCTCTCTCTTTTTTAGCACCCAGATAAACATTGGAGATGCTCCTATACGTGGACTTTCTACAAGAATGGTTAATTTAGCAGGCCTAATCCAAGATATAGGAGAGGATAAGATTGTCTTTTTAGTTGGCCTAGGGTGTTCTGTTCACCTAGGGACCGCAATTTGGCTCCGAACTGATTTTAACCCGATTTGACAAACTTTTAGGTCAAAACGGATTGGGTTATCTATGAAATTTTGGGGTGTATAAGATCAAATTGATCCGTACTATTTGTACATTTCATGTCTAAAAGATAAAACTTAATCCGAAATTTAGCACCAAATTCAAATGAACCCAAACCATTTCGGGCAGGATTCGGGTTAGCCTTATCAACACGAACTTGAACAAACTCGGCCCCAAACATAAAATTGTCAGATAATCAGTGTTCACTTTTTTTTTAATAAAATAATTAGAGACAAAGGCAAAATTAGTACCCAAAGTTTCGTGCGAAGCTCAATTTAGTACCCAAATTTTTATTGTACCAGAGTTAGTACCTACACTTTTATTTTGCACCTAATTTAGTACCCATATTTTTATTTTGTACCCAATTTAGTATCTACCGTCAGTCTCCGTTAATTTGTCCGTTAAAAACGCTTATGTGGACAAATCGTGCTGACGTGGCATCTAAGAGCACGAGCTCGTGCTGACGTGTAAATTTTTGACCAAAAATATTTGTTGACGTGGAAATTACCATTTTGATAAATAAAAAGTTAAATTAAAATATAATAAAAAATATTTTCAGATAAACTTTAAACAAACTCATATCTTTTAAAAAAAATAATGATAAAAAAAATAATCCAACCACTCATCTTCTCCAAACCCTACTATGCATTCCCTTCCTTCTTCAAATCCTCACTACCCATTTTCAGCTCCTTCTCCCACTTCAACCCCAATAGAATTTTGACACCTTAACACATTTTGTCCACCTAAACGGTCAACAGTCCACCTAGACAGTCAACAGTACACGTAAACGTGTTTAACGAATAAATTGACGGAAGTTGACAGTAGATACTAGATTGAGTTCAAAATAAAAGTGTGGGTACTAACTATGGTACAATAAAAATTTGGTACTAGATTGAATTACGTGCTAAATTTTGGGTACCAATTTGTATTTATCCCAAATAATTACACATAAGTTGCTAATTATTAAAATAATGAGAATGTTCCAAATTTGTACATGTACCCTTCATTTTGTTTTAATTAGTTTTTATACTTTGATTTGTTCCTATTTAATTTTACTAAAGTATGACAAAACTGTTTTCAGTTAGTTCATATATTTTGGTTTGTTACAAAAAAAAATTCTAAAATATTACTTTTTCCGTCCATTTTGAGAAAAATTAAAAAGTATTTAGTTAGTGTTGTAACTCGTATGTTTACTATTATCCTCATGTTCATGTGTTAAGAAATCTTAACTATAACTTTTTAAAGGATATTAGTGACAATTCATGCATAACTAACGTACTAGAAAAAGAAAGAAGATACTCATTTTGTGATAAAAATGCAAGTGAAACAAGACACTCATTTTGGGACGGAGGGAGTACAAAATTGTTTCTAATTAGTTTAGGAAAAAAGATGGATTTAGTCCATGTACTATCCCAAACGTTTTGGGTTTAATCCCTAAACTTTCAAACGTTTGTAATTAGTTCAAAGGTCGTGCAAATGTATGAGTTTAGTACAAAATAATCCCGAAAGTGTGTGAAATAAGGGCACGCCGTTAAATTTGTGGACGGAATCCATTAAATTTAATTGATGCCGTTATATTTGTGGAGAAATCCGTCAAATTTGACGATTTTCATTTACCAATTTAACGGAATGGACTAATTTCATACGTCTTCAAGACTAATTTAAACTGAACTTATACACTTGCACGACATTTGAGCTAATCTCAAATACTTGAAAGTTCATGAACTAAATCCAAACTTTTTAATAATACACAGACTAAATCTTTTTTTTTCCATTAGTTCATGTACTTCAGAAAATATCCCCGTTTGTTCAGCTAAACCAAAAAAAATTTCGAGAACACACTCAATTTTGTACACATTTTCCAAAGTGCCCCATTCTTTTGGATTTTTGTCAATTGGCAACCCCTACATTTGTTGAAATGCATCTATATAATTTTGAATGGACACGCTATTATAGTATTATGTAAAGCACTCCCCCACATAGTTTAATGTTTTGTCTCATTTTCTTGTATGCAAATTAATTGCAATCACACCTTAGACAAGGTATTGTCTTAGGATTAGACAACGTTGATAAGCCATGTGACAATTTATGTTTTCTATTACATATATTACGTAACATCATAGTCTCAATTGTCTTTTTGGCTTCTCATTACATCTTGTTCTCTCTAAACAACTGATCAAATGAGGTGGTGCTAAAGATAGTATATTCCAAATTACAATCACCACAAGAAAAAGGGATGCTAGAGACGATTAATTCGAACCGATCGACTATTTTTTTTCAGTCGAAAATCAGGTTTGATACGGTGTCGTATTAGTTGTCTTCTTGTACTATAGTTCAGGTGGACTGACGTAGTCTAACCGTATGACCTGGGTAGTCCGGAGTAAGGTTGGATTGTCCAGAGCTCTGGTTTGGGTCTTCGGATAGGTGGTGGATTAGTGCATAAGTCTGGTCATGACTTGTAGCTTGCGCAGGTAACACACCGATAAGCAGAGCCCTGAGTTTGTGCTCAGGGGACCACCTCCGGCGTGAGAATAAGATTATGCACAAACGAGTTTTATGGAAAAGTATGAAGATCGAAGATCTTAGTAGCTCGTTTGGAAAGATCTTGAAGAACGTACGAAAAACTCGATGAACACGAAGAACACTTGAGAGTGTTTTCGGGTTCTTGCAATGTGTGTTCAGGTAATGAATTGACCGACCGTTTACCTGTGATTTGTGAGTCTATTTATAAAGCTCACCTTACCTGACACATGGCGACCTCTGATTGGCTGGTGTTAGTGTGGGTTCCACGAGCTTTTTGGTCTTTCTTCGGTGTGGGTTATCCTCTCCTACAGTCGGAAGAGATTCGGTGCGGGCGCACATGAAGGATGGGTGAGCATGCACGGGCGCATGCAGACATGTGCCGCGGACGCGCATACCCCTTAATTTTTTTGGCATTTTCAGGTTCGTTTGTTGTCCGATTTGACTTCCATTTGAACTATCGTGCACTTGGCTTTCTTCTCTTCAATATGAGTACAATCTTGAGTATTTATGGTGGTCTTGAATTTTAGGTCATTTCGTGTCTTTGACCGACCCGACTTTGACTATTCGACCGAGGTTGTCCGGGTCTTTTGACTACGGACGACTCAAGGTTTGACTCGAGTGAGCCACGTGTCACTTTCTTGTTGGCCAAAATGTTTCTGATTTTTTGTGGTGAATCAGTTGCCTCCCCCACTCCGAGCAACATTGATTTTTCAATGTCGCACTGGATAACTTTATGATCTTGTACCCCTTTTGCTTTGTGGCGCTTTTGCAAGCGATCTCCCAAGGGGTTTGCGAAGGGCCTTTGTCCTTTGCACTCCACGAGGTGGTCAACTCCTTTAAGTGTGGAGGCTTCTGGGCGCAAGCCATGCACGGATGTGCTCAGGCGCGGGACATGCGCGACGAATGTGCTCTGGTGCGAGACATGCGCGGATGTGCATGGTTGCAAGACATGCATGAATGTGCTTTGGGCACGAGACATGCGTGGATGCGCTCGAGCACGCGGAATGTGCAGATGCGCTTGGGTGCAAGACATGCGTGGATGTGCTCAGGCGTGGGACATGTGTTGATGCGCTCGGGCACGACACATGTGCGGATGCGCTTGGACACGAAATAGGCGCTGGTGCACTTTAGGCACGAGACGTGCACGGGCAAGGTCGCGTGGACGGGAACCTTAGTGCGTGGACGTGATAGGGCATGAGACATGCACGGGTGCACTTGGGCGTAAGACATGTAAATTTTTTTGTGTAGATCCACGCGCGGGCGCAGGCTAGGACGCGTATGGGCGCCTTGGTGCGTGGCTCGCACGCATGTGAGGGTCCACAAGAAGAGACTTGTTCGCGGAAGATCCTAACCTTGGACGAGCTTGGACATGGGCGAACACTTAAAGACGCGGATGTGAGCCTTAGCTTAGTACGGTTTTGTACTCGGGCGAGGTTCGTGTGGTTGACTCGCCCCTAGCCTGGATCTTTGTTCGGCCCTAGACCTTTTTTTTGAGACCTTTTGCCAAGGTACTCTTTGATCCATGCCTCTCTTACCAGACCTTTTATTTTTTTGAACAGAGGTATTACCAGGTCATTAAAAATGACTGGTGCGACCTGGACGCATAAAGAAGTATAAAGTCTTGATCGGGTAGGGGGAGTCAAGTTTCTGAGGAGGCGAGGCTCCAAGGAGACATAGTTTCTCTATTATATGGAGTCGAGGCTTTGAGGATGCAACGCTTCTTCATTGGTTGGATCGCGAGGTGCGTGGTTGGTTCAACGACTTATCCTAGGCAGTTGAGATGATCCCCTCCAAGGATCACTCTTCTCAAGTACATGGCGGGTTCCACGACTTATCCCGGGCGGTTCAGATGATCCCCTCTGAGGATCATGCCCGCAAGGTGCGTGGCGGGTTCCACGACTTATCCTGGGTGGCTGAGATCATCCCCTCCAAGGATCATACTCGTATGGTGCGTGACAGGTTCCACGACTTATCCTGGGTAACCAAGATGATCCCCTCCAAGTATTATGCTCGCAAGGTGCGTGGTAGATTCCACGATTTATTCTAGGTAGTCGAGATGATCCCCTCCAAAGATCATGCTCACAAGGTGTGTGGGGTTCCACGACTTATCCCGGGTGCCTGAGATGACCCCTTCTCAGGATCATGCTCGCATGGTGCGTGACAGGTTCCATGACTTATCCCGGGTAGCTGAGATAATTCCATCCAAGGATAATGCTCGCAAGGTGCGTGGCGGGTTCCCCGACTTATCCCAGGTAGCCAAGAATGATCCTTTTCAAGGATCATGCTCGCAAGGTGAATGACAGGTTCCACGACTTATTCCGGATGGCTTAGATGATCCTCTCCAAGGATCATGCTTGTCTACCTCATGTGCATCCACCTCAAAAGATGAAGCAACATGAGGCGATCCCCTCAAAGGATCTTGCTTATCTATCTCAAATGCGTTCACCCTATGGACACGTCCATCCCTAGAGTGGGGTGTTTTTGAGACAGTCCCTCATAAGGAACCTGTTTGGTGATCCCATGCATACCATCACAAAGATAGGAGACCATAAAACGACCCCTCCCAAAGGTGTTGTTCGGTTGTTTCAAGTGAGTCGTCACAAAGACGAAGCAATATGAAATGAACCTCGCTCAGGATCTTATCTGGCTTTCTCACGTGCACCCATCTTAGGGTTGGAGCAGCGTGAGGTGATCCCGACTCAGGACCTTATTTGGTTGTCTCACATGCACCCATCCTAGGGATGGAGCAACGTGAGACGGTCCCCGCTCAGGACCTTACTTGGTTGTGTCGCGTGCGCCCGTTTTGGGAATGGAGCAACATGAGATAGTCCTCGCTCAGGACTTTATTTAGTTTTCCCACGTGCACCCATCCTAAAGATGGAGCTGCGTGAGATGGAACCCGCTCAGGACTTCGCCTATATTTCTCATGTGTGCCCATATGAAATGATGAGCAGCGCAAGATGCTCCCCATAGGGATGGAACTTCTCGAGGACACAACGGGTTTCACGAATTATCTCAAGATGTCGACTCAAGTGCATCTATCATGAAGATGGTGCAACGTGAGATACTCCCCGTAAGGTTCGTGGAGTTTCAGACTCGCTCCTTTTTTTTTGCAATCCTCATGTACGCGAGCCATCATAACAACGTAGCATGAGTTGCTCTTTCTGTAGGAACATGGGGCTTCGAACTCACCCCATGACTGGTGACTTTTAAGTACTCAAGTTGCTATAACAAGGTAACGTGAGCCGTCTTTTTTGTAAGAGCATGGAGCTTCGGACTCACTCCATGTTTTTATTATTATTATTGATACTCTGGATAGAGTCCTCAACAACTATGGTTGTTCGGGAACATGGAGGGATTCGCGCATTACCCCGGGCCGTAGACTTTTCTTGCCCCTTCCAAGTTCTTGCCCCTTATTGGCGCATTACCACGACTATCTTTCAAAAATTGAGGGCCTAGTCAGCTCTTCTCTTTGGGGAATGTCTTCCCCTTCCCTTGGTCGGGTAGCTTATCATTTACATGTACACCAAAATTTGAAGGAAAATAAATTTTCTTTATTTCTTTTGATAAATATTACAAGATTGTCAGCTCATTTGCGGGAGTGGGCTTCTGATAACTACTTGGGAGCTCTTTTTCTCCTACTTTCTTTCATAAGCCTCTTTCTTCCTCTAGCGGCTGAGGTTAGCCTTGAACTGAGTCAACTTTCCTTTCACAAGGAGCTCCACAACTGTTCTTTTGAGAACAAAGCAATACTCTATGTCGTGGCCTAAGCATTTGTGGATTATGCAATACTCCTCATCATTTCTTCCCATACGCTCTCCTTTAGGAATAGCCGACCACTTCATGTTTTTCGTCTTTTCAATGTAATTGAAGATCTTTTTCATACTTGGTCGTTAAGGGAGTGAACTTGACCTTGAAGGATTCGTCATCCTGGGGTCTATTGCTAGACCCGCTTGACAAGTGATATGGATGGCTTTGGAAGTGGCTGCAATTTCTTTTCCCTTTACCCTTGCCCCCTGAGCCTTGGTAGGTTGTCACGGATGCTCCTAGAGTGTGGGAATTAAGTGGGACTTGAACTTCTATGACTGGGACATCCCCAATTGCTTTTCAAACTCTGTGAGCTTCCTCCATTCGGGCTTTTCTTGTGGTGCCCCAGATAAGGTTCTCTATTGTGGGCTGCACCCGAGTACACTCGGTTGTTAGAACTTCCATTCTTCCCTTTAAATTTTGGGTTCAATGTTTGATGAATAAGGTCGGTGTGACGTTCCCCATTTCTGGGCGTGTCGTCTGATTGTGAGAGTCTACTGAACACAGACGTACTAGATTGGACGCCTTAGACCAAGTTTTTCTTCTTGGGGGCAATCGTCTTTGCCCCCAGCGATGTCAATGGTGAAACATAATCTTGGTTTCCCCTCTAGGTTGGTTGTTCTGTTCTTCCTCCTTCTCCGAAAGTTTGGAATTGGTAGGACTGATCCTACTCATTAAACCGTTGCATTGGCTATCGTTGCAGGTATAGCCAATGGCGCAACTGTTGGTATCACGTCTCCCATCAGGATGGTAGTGAACTTTGATATGATTACGTGGCCTGATATTATTTGGACCACGTTTGGTGTCATCAATACCATCAGTGAGTTGATTGTTTCAGCTTGTTGGGGGGAACCAACAATGTTTAGTGCGTCCTGGGACCTCTTCCGCTATAGTTCTCGGTGGAGGTCTTTCTGTTGAGTGATGTCTTCATACAAATAGTCAGGTTTCTTCGTGGTTGATGATTGTCTCTGCCCTTGTTTTAGGTAAGGGTGCGCTGTTAGCTCGAGCAGGGTGGGCTCCTTCGTTCTTGAGATGATGCCTCTCCCAATGTGGGGAGTTTGACGTATCTTCCCAAGCCATCTCTCCTACTGGAAATAAGGTTTGGGTCTTGTTTTTCCTTCCACTTCTGATTTTTCTATTATCTTCTTCTTCTTCTTCTTCTTCTTCTTCTTCTTCTTCTTCTTCTTCTTCTTCTTCTTCTTGTTGGCCTAGAATGTAACGAGAGATGGGCGTCTCCCTACAATCCTCATCTTGGACTCGGCCTGAGACGTAGAGAGGAATGGACCTCTCTCTATGTGTTTCTTCGTCTTGTGCTTGGCCGAAGATGTAAAGAGGAATGTACCTCTCCATACGGGCTTTTGGGCGGCGTGGGCGGCCCGCACTTTGTTATAGGCTCGACGAGGGACGTGGGGAGGAATGAGCCTCTCCCCACGCTCTTCTTCATCCTGCTGCTGGACTGGGGAGTACTCGGGGATGAGTCCCTCTCAGACGTGTCTTCTGTGGCAGGGTGTGTCTTCGATTTTTTTTGTCTTGCGGTTGGATGAAACGCTGGCTTTTAAAATGTTCCCGACAATGGAACCAAATGATCGACTATTTTTATCTTCATTTGAAAATTAGGTTTGATACAATGTCGTATTAATTGTCTTCTTATCCTATAGTCCAGGTGGGCTGACGTAGTCTGACCGTCTGACCTGGGTAGTCCGGAGTAAGGTTGGATTGTCCTATGCTCTGGTTCGAGTTTTCGGGTAGGTGGTGGAGTAGTGCTCAAGACTGGTCCTGACTTGTAGCCTGCGCAGGTAACACACCGTTAAGTGGAGCCCCGGCTGCGTGTCCAGGGGATCGTCGATGGTGTGAGAATGAGATCTCAATACAAACAGAATCGCTATGCTAATATGATAAAAATGAGAATCGGTCTTCGTAGTTCATTCGAATATCGAAGAACGTACAAAGACTACGGTGAACACACGAAGAACGTACAAAGAATACGGTGAACACACGAAGAACGTCTAGGAGCGTTTTCGGGTTATTGCAATTATGCTCTGAGAACTGAATTGACCGAACCTTTTACCTTAGTCTTGAAGCTCCTTATACAACCCTCAAAATTACCTGACATGTGGCAGCCTCTAATTGGTAGATGCGAGGTAGGGGCCTATGGGCTTTCTGTCCTTCTATTTGCTGGTTATGCTTGCCAATGAGCAGACGTTAGGCTTGGGCATGAACAAAGATGGACTAGCACATGCGGAAGTGGTGGCGCGCATGACTCGCTTGGTATGACATTGTGCGCGAGGGCACAATGTGCGGATGACGTGCGCGCAAACGTCGTCCACCGATGCCATGCGCGGATGGCTTGTGTGGGCAACGTGCGTGAGGATGGAGAATACGCGAGGGATGTTCACTCGCGGATGGTGCGCGAAAGCCAGACGGACGATGCACGAAGGAAAGTTGCGCGCGGGCGCGTCTTGGCTTGCAGATGGACGACCATGATGCGTGGCCCGATCACACTCTCAAATATTGTCTCCTTCTCTTGTTTACTTATTTGTCTTGGATTAGTCATGTCTTCACCGACTTTATTTTGGATTTTTACTCCACCCGAGGTGATGACCTAGTTGACCTCACTAAAATGAAACAAACCATTAATGGACATTCTAAAATCTAAACCATAATGTGATAAGCAGTTGTGGCATTAAATTGGAGAGAAAGAAATAGAGACATGATAGCAACGATCAAAATGATAGAGGAACAAGGTGGGGCGCGATGCACGTGCGAGGGGGAACAGGGAAGACTTAATGCGACGGTGACAGACAACGAGAGGCAGTCACCCACTTGCGTTACGCATGGCATTCCTGCCTACGTGGCACCTCTGTCGTCGGTTGCCTTGAGGAAGGGAAGCTGCCGCTCCCAGTCCATGTGAATGTCAACGTCTTGGGTTCTGATGACGTGGCTTTCAAATTAGGCCACGTGAGAACGTCACTCCACCATGGATGCCTCACCTCCCGCCGGCACTGAACACCGTGGACCAAACTTGTCACCAACTCTCGGTTAAAATAGGTGTTATGTTCCCCTAAATTTTTTTATAACAAATGTATAATTTTTATTTATTTAGAGAGTTAGGCTTAAATTATTGGTAGTGTTGAAATAAGATTTTTTATCGCAAAATAAAATTTTATTAATTCGAAATAGAGTTTAAGATAGGATACAAATTAGTTTGAAACTCCGAACTATCCCCAACATCTCCGGCCAACATTGAAAACAATACCCCTCACAAACAAACAAGCGTTTGAAATCGCAGATCCATTAATATATGAGAAATTTGAATTCTCAAACTCAGCACTAAAAAAACATGAAAAAGTAAAAACTAAATTATAGTTCCTACGAACCACATATCCTAACTTGAGATTCGAGATAGCAGACCTAGAATCCTCTTCAACGATAGATTGTCGCCGCCCTCCCCACTTCTACCCACACCACATGAACAACAAATTGAGATCCAGAATAACATAACTAGACCAACTCTCAAGAAAGGCATGCTGCCGCCCATCCTACTTCTGGTTACACCACCCCCTCCGACCCAATGTACCGCAAATCCTAACTTGAGATCCAAGATAACTGAACTTGTGTCGCTTTCAATGATCACCCGCTGCCAACCCTACCGCTTTAGCCAAGACAATGCCTCACGAACAACCATGGCTTCAACTACGTATTGTTGGCTGCCGCTCACCCCCTTCCCACTTCCATTGTTGTCGACTTGCCTTGAACCCTGGAGAGTGCCACCACTACATGCTTAGATCGCGCCGCTGAGGAGAAGATATCACAAAACCTAACCACCTAACCTTTTATACCTTTGGCGCCTTTCACTCTACAAATGATACTATTAATTCCGGTATAATAACTTAATTATCATTAACTTGGTCTGTTAAAACACATAAATATACAACAATGACTATTTTTTTTTTTAATTTCCTCAAAATAATAAAAAATAATACTCCTTAGATATGACAATTTGGATGTGAACCCACGAGTACCCGACACCCATCCTTAACTCAACCAAAATTGGTCGAGTTCATGTTAGGGTCAGGTAGTTTAAACCCACAAAATTTAGTGTAATTTATGCTTAAAACTTGACCCAAGTCCAGAGACGGATCTAGAAAGAAGGGTACGGAGGCAGATGCACCCACTGAATTGCTTTCAATTGAGAATTTACTATGTATTTTTTATTATTTTTCATTTTTATCCCTACTAATTTTTAAATTTTGTCCCCACTGAAATATTTTTTTCTTCAATATCCTTATTAATTTAAAACATTTTTCTTATTGCCTTGTAAATTGCCACCTCTGAGTAAATATTCCGGATCCGTCCCTCACCCAACCCAGAGACGGATCTAGGAAAAAGGGTATGAGGGCAGTTGCCCCCACTGAATTTCTTTCAATTGAGAATTTACTATGTATTTTTATTGTTTTTCATTTTTATCCCTACTAATTTTTAAATTTTGCCCCCACTGAAATATTTTTTTTCTTCAATATCCTTATTAATTTAAAACATTTTTGTTATTGCCTTGTAAATTGCCCCCACTGAGTAAATATTCCGGATCCGTCCATCACCCAACCAAATTTGATCAACCCGAACCGATCCTAAATTTGTCAGCTTTACTCATTATGTCTTAAAATAAGTGTTATCTTTCTAATTTGAGAAAAATTAAGGATACGTTGGTTAGTCTTGCATAGTTACTCTTTCATACCAATACATGTATTGTAGCGAACTCAAAGGACAATAACTAATAGAGACATTATTGATAATTCATGCATAAAACTTCCTAAAAAAATAAGACATCTATTTTATGACAAAATTCAACTCAAACATGGTGATTCTACATAAAAAATCGGAAGTGAAATCCGGCCAATGAGAAAGCGACACGTGGATTGTTTGACTAGTCAAAGGTCAACGGGCCAAAGTTAAAGATAAAATGACTTTGGGCCTAATGGACCAATTCATGCTAGTGGGCCTAAATCTTAAGAACAAGGAGGCCAGATGAGGCTTAAATCTTGAGAATAAGGAGGCCCAGATAGGTGTGGAAGGCCCATGAGCCCACATAGGAAGTTGAGACAAATAAGAAACAAAGAAATGAGATAGAGTGGGAGGAGGACATTGTGGCCGATCCTTATAGCCACAGGTGTGGCCGGCCACAAGCTCCAAACCCTAGCCGTAGAGTCCTTTCTTTGTTAGTTTTCGAATCCTACACAACTTCTAGGTGATTTTAGGTGCCTATAAATAGGGCCTCAAACCTCACAGGTAATTCACTCCCACTTTCTGCACTGAGCATTAAGATTTCTAAACTTTAGGAAGACAGGAGGCCGGGTCGAATACTTGACTATT
>JAYMTK010001445.1:0-16381 GCA_036897405.1 Pelargonium myrrhifolium | reverse complement strand
CTTATTAGTGCAACTGATATAATTTTATATCAATCAACTGATATACATTAAACCCATATATATATATATATATTAAAAACACACTGTTGCAGCAGGAAAATGCATACTAAGACAAACCTACTCATGTTCATTAACCCATATTCAGACTTATGGTAAACATGACATGGGGCACATGTTAGCATGCAAGAAATAATATGAATAATCCTTCTGACAAAAGGAGATAAAAGTTTTAAACGTCGTACATTGTAAAGAGTAGATAGTGCAGTGCGACAATCTTGCTCTCCTGTACGGCCTTTTAGTCTCTTACGGTTGAACCGCACATATATGTTTGTAAGGTTGTCAAGAAACTTCAATAGATAAGGAACCACCTATAAAGAGTATATGAAATTATGAGTCAATTAGAACTGTATCAGGAATTTTGAGAAGATAAAAAACATCAACAACAGCCCAACACTTAACCTGCAATATTATGTAAAAGAATCAGTAGACGATATTCAGAGCAAAATATGGTACGCAAATTATAGCATCATAGGCTCAGAACAATACATTGAGACAACATCTCTGGATTATAACTTTTTATTAGCAAGTAAATTCAGAGATCAGGACCTCTGGATTATAACATTATATATTAAATACCAACAACCTTTATACAGAGATATTATTTAGGAATCAAGTTATAATAAGTATAATGTATTCCAAGGTCCTTAAACACAACATGGAGAAGCTTCAGATCTATATGTTGCATATATTTGCAGAGGTCAAAGCAGCCTATTATATCACTTTACACCATGCAGATAAAAGTACAGCAGAGAGCTTCATAATCTACCCCTTTGTTTTATATTCAAGTGAACTTCATTGGTTTACACCTCAAAAGTGCAATGCAATGGTGAAAAACCAACTTACCGTGTAAAGTCGATATCCTTCCATTTCTTGGCGAACGAAATGCACAAGACTCTGTGTTGCTGAATTGATCCACTGGTCAAGCACATTTGACGACTGCTGAAGAGTGGAAAGGTCAATAGGAACAAACGGCACCAAACCCTCTACCTCAAGTCTCTTTGCATTCTGAACAAGGAACCTATACGCATTATACCAGGGTAGGAAGACATCTTTAACCTGGATAGACATCAAAAACAAAGATTAGGACTTAAAACGTTAATGACCAAAAATAAACAAGATGTACAAGGAATATAACATAAAAGTGGACAACAAAACTCACAACACTGTAAACTCCTTCCTTCTTGAAACGTAAGGTCTCTGCCCGCACAACTGGAGAGTTTATAAGGTATAACCGTAAAGCATCCTACAGAATACCAAATGAACGCATGGACCAAAGTGAGAACCAGAGTATAACATGAAAAGAAGACAAAACAAAACAAAACAAACAAAAAAAAAAAGAGGAAGAGGAAGAGGAACTAATGAAGGAAAGATGGTCAACTTAAAGTTACTTACTGCACCATAATCATCAATGACATCTACAGGTGAAGGATAGTTTTTCAATCTTTTACTCATCTTCCTTCCATCCTCAGCCAGGACGAGCCCATTGCAAATAAGATTCTTAAATGCAGGTTTTCCAGATATTGCAGTAGCCAAAACCATAAGAGTATAGAACCTGTGGAGGAGAAAAACAAATCAAACCACAAAATTGTACAATACATACATAAGAAATACTATGGTATCTTGAGTTCACAACTAAAACCAACTTCAGCAGTTAGAGGAATCAGTAGTTCCTTTCATAGCTTGACAACAAGAAGCATGTAAGAAAAGCAGGAAAATAGTATAGACTACATTCTTTATGAAACAGGTACAGTTGAGGACGGTATACACCTTTGCATGCAGATGAAATGCATTCAACTAAGATATACAATAGATTGTCTTTGTGACTTCCTCCTTAGAAGCCTCACAATAATATTTCTTTGCTTATCAATATATATATACACACACATATTATAACAACATATCAAATAAGTATAAAGCAATATTAACTAACAAACGAAGTTAAATGCAATCATAACCACACCATGGCTTACAACTCCTGAATAGTAGTCAACAGGTTCTAAACATAGTTAAAGAATAAAACTTAGATACTACATATGTTATAGATGTTAAAAGGTCTGATGTTCAAACTTGAAAATGAATATGATTTCGAAATGGTCCACTCTCAGAAGAATTCAATTCACAAAAACATTCACTAATCCCGGAACACATCATCAAGAGAGAGAAAGAGGGAGACCAACCATCCACGAGTTTGATCTAGCCCTTCTGCAACAAAATGCCCAGGAAAATTTTTGTCCAAAAGCTCCTTATTCTCAAATGGATAATGAATATAGGCGTACGGCATGGAACCACTCTCAAACCAACAATCGAACACCTGAAAAGATAAAACACTTGCATTACAAAAATGAAAGACATATAAAGCACAAACATTGCATAACACATGGGGCACAAACTTTTCTTCCTTTCCTTCTGTTCTAAATAAAAAGGTTTGTAAGGGCCTCGAGGTTAAAGGTATAATTACATGCATGAAATAAAAGCAGAATAAGCACATTACTAATTGATTGAAAATAGTGTTTTGTTCATCTGACGTTGGGGCAAGAGACTTACATAGATACTAAATTTTTTTAATTACTTACCTCATGAATATCAAATAAAAACCTTAAAAAAATTATAAAAATATGGTGCAAGTCCATAAGGCAAACACAGATTAGAAATGAACTTACATCATCTATGCGACGAAGAAGGCCATTTCCCTTTTTAGATGGAATTGTGATATGATCAATGTTGTGACGGTGAAGATCAGACACCTGAAATACAGTAAACATTAGCACAAACATAAAGCTAAAATTCCTGAATGCATATATTCTCCAGAACAGCATAATAATTCCAGCAAACAATCAGAGAAGCTTTTCATAAAAATAATCGAAACAATTGATAGACATGGATATAGCTAAAATCTGATTAATAGGTAAGCTATCACATGAACAGAGAAATAGGTAACCACAACCTTAGAATGCACAAGATAGGAAAACACCAAAAAAAATATAGATAAATAAAATGACAGAAAACGCAACCTGAACACCAGAACGATCTTCAAGCATTTTAACAGAATCCATTACTTCGATTTCTTTACCATCCTCACTAATCCATATAGGAAGAGGAGTGCCCCAAAATCTACTACGACTGACAGCCCAATCTCTTGCATTTTCAAGCCAATTATGAAAGCGCTTTTCCTGGAAACAGTATCAAGAAGTTAAAAGGATTAGGTGTATCTGAATTTAGTACTCTGATACATTAAGATCACACACATCTTTGTCCATACTAACCAAAAATTAAAGCACGACAATGCTTGCATAAAATATTGGAAATTAATTTAACCAATCCCGAATAGACACCTGTTCTTGGGTGACACATCCTTTCTCATATATCGAAACCATAATTTTCAGCGTCATGCCCACGTGTATTCAATAACTCGCGAATGTAAAGTGGCCTTAATTTCATGTGTGATAAGCTTTTGATACACCTATATCATGTGTGATCAATCTCTCGGCAATAAGATAGTGAATCTAATTAGCCTAAGTTTAACCATCCTCCAAGAAAGCAAGCCATATCTCGAAGAAATATGAGCTTGGACCCAAAACGTATCACATATTTCATAAATGAAAAAATAAAATAACACCTAACACCATAAGTACAGAAGCCTATATATATAGAAACAAGAATGTATGATCTGAATTATTTCTATTACTTAGGTTTTTCCAATATGCGCCAATTAAAAGAAACCACATGAGAACCAGATTCCAGAGTATTTCCACTATGGGGTTCAGCATGATATTTCCATTGTGAAACATATCTCTGTAATCAATCTCTTTCAACATTATCATGCTATACCTATTTTCCGAAATTGGCTCATGTTAACCTATAAAATTCCTGAAAAGAATAATACTAATGCCATTTCAGTGCCAAGCTTCCAGTTCAAAGACAATCATTGTCCTCAAGCCCCCAAAGCTAATGAAATCCCACTAATACTAACAGTTCAATAAAGCCTAAACAACAAAGCTAACTTGGTAGTCAATGTCAAAACAAAAAACAAAATATATAAAAAGAATGCGAGGCTATTTTCAAATAAGTATCTGACCTTGACATACTCGGGTACCCAGTATGTCTCTTTGTTGTTTTTTAGCAACTGATCTTTCAACGACTCCACCCGCACAAACCTAGATTAAAAAAGTGATGCAAAATGAATTAGTACCATCAAAGTTCGAATGTAAATCTAATATAAAATATAAAATGATTATCAGCTACTCAATATTTCTCATTCCATGCATGAAGGATTATTATCAATGTAATGCTGCTTGAACTTTTTCTGTTGAAGCAATAAATGACATTTTAAGATTGAGATATATTATGAACTAAAGTACACGGGTTTAGTAATGGACAAGAAGGGAAGCTTTTGTGGCAACGTACACGGGGAATTCTCTGGGATCAATTTACTAGTTTAATTCTATTCTTTCTTGCATATCTTTGGCCATCTCCTCAGGCTGCTTAGATGCATGCAAACAGCAGATACTCTTAGGGATTTGATAGCTGTTTTTATTAAATCCTTACTGAGTTTCTCGTTAAGGGGGCATCTTGACTACTTCTAAGTGGAGCAATCCAAAACTTTTCTTTTCAGATGCATCTCATGTAAAATACCCTGTGTTTATGACATCTTTTTACTTTGACTAGTATGACAAATAGATTCAAATATCAAAAGAAAAATATTTCGCTTTCACGTTTTGTGATTTCATGTATAACAAATAACCAGACAAGAATTGCGATTGAAGTTGACAGGAAAAATTGATAAAATAGCAATACCAGCTAGGAACTGCTCGATATATCAGTGGGGTATCAGATCTCCAGCAAAAGGGGTAATTGTGCATAAAGCTTCCGGTCTTAACAAGCCTACCTTTTGCCTGAACAAACATTGAAAAAATTGGTAAGGTAAAGAAAGTGGCTTGATGGCAAAGATAAGAATAGCACGTATGAAAAAAAAGAAAAAGATATTTACTCATAAAACTTAAAACATGGGCTTTTAAGTTGGAACTCTAGACCAAACAAATAAAAAATTTGCTTCTACATTCAGTTCCAATGAGCAATCAAAGGATCAACCCTTAGAGGCATCAACTGTGAATTATTGAGTATGAACTATAAAGTATATGTCATGAGAGTAGAACGGGGAAGATTTTAAAGTAATGTGATTTACTTGGGAATCTATTGGTCCATTGCTTAGGGTTTGTTCAGAAATAGGGGTACCCATTAATAGAAATCTAAGGAGAAATGTCCTTTTCAATGCACATCCATCTGATAAATACATTGTGTGGTCTCAACATATGACAATATCAATGCGTCAACAAATCATCTGCAACCGTCTATACAAATAAAAATGTTCCAGTATAAGGTACCTTCACTGCTTCAATTATATCTTTATCTGCATCCTTGACATAACGTCCACAAAAATCTGATACTCTGTCAATGAAGCAACCATCATCATCCACTGCTACAATTAAATTCTCTCCCTACAAGCAAATAACCAAAGGCAAATATAAATTAAACAAGCTGGAATCAGGTAAAAGGAGAAAAGATAACAAGAAAGAATACATGAACAGTATTCTACAACAATGAAAATCAAAAATTTAGATGTGAAAAAATAATATACAAGAGAGAGGGAGAGAGAGGATCCGATTGCAATGCAACATCAGGGGAGATTAAAAAAAAAAAACAGATTTACTAAAGAACAAACATGATATAGCATGCAGGATGCAACAGAAAAACAAATACAGGATCAAAGCCTAGAAGCACAGATGATCATACAAACTAACTAGTCAAAAATGGGCAAGCACTCATGCATGAAATGTGATGCAAAGCCCACATTAGGAGATGATACTATAGCAGTACAATAAATTTTCCATAATGAAGTGAGAAAATATAGCCAAAACCTCAGTTGACCATAATGTTATATCTTCAGTAGAACAGTAACCATATAGTAAAACTGAGCAATAATAGATGGCAGGACCTACGTTCTCAATGTGCTCTCTTTTGAAGGCATATGGTTTGTGCAATTGAGAATAAATGCAGTAAGGAATAAGATTACTTGAACGTTAAATTTTGGTATACTCATTTTAAGTTCAATGGCAAATTTAAACATAACGAAACATCTCAAGACCATGGTTCCTGAGAGACAACCTGAGCGATTATACCATTCTCCAAGCAGACACGGTAATCATCTTCACCAAATGCAGGCGCACAATGGACAATTCCAGTACCACTGTCATCAGTCACATAATTGTCCGCAACAACTCTAAATGCATCTTTAGAGAACTCCACAAAGTAATCAAATAATGGTTCATATCTACAAACAGAATATATTCGATGTTAGGAAGAAAAATTCTAGAAAACTTGTACTCCATATATATATATATATATTGATTTAGTTCTACCACTCGAAAGATTTAAGAAATCCACTGTTCTGGCAACTATTAGCACTAAGTGTGATAATAAGGTAGATTTTCCTTTCAAAGAGAATGAATTAGAAATTCCAAATACAGTAAATATTCCTTCTTCGTAAAAAACAAACTGCAAAATGATGAGTGTGTTTTCAATTAAAACAATACTCACTTTTTTCCAACCAGTGATGCACCAGATACCTTCTCCAACACCTCATAACAATCCGATAAATTTTCAGTTTTACCACCAGAAGATCCCTTGTTCTTAGAGCTTCCCTTTTTGGAATCATTAACAGATCCATTAGCTACATTAGATTTTGGCTTCTCAACAGGAAGGGCTGACAACCTTGACTCAGCAACCACATAGATTTTTCCAGAGATCTTGTTGCGGACCTGAACATGTTTACCAACTTATATAACATTATACTCATATCTTATGTCCAGTATGCAAACAATGTACAGTAAGAAATTCATAAAGCTGATTCAACTAGAAGATGGATAAAATTTAGCATTGAGGGTTGCAAAATTATGTGTCAGAAGCAGCAGTTCAATTGTCTTTAAATTCATCAATGAGCTATTATTCCAGTAATTCAAAAGAATATCAAAACCATTACATGATCACCATGCCAGACAAGTAGCTAAACAAACACTAATGGACAGAAACAAACATGCAAGCCTAAGTCTATATCTACTCTGATAAGCACAATAAGTATAATGAAGCATGTTAGTTTGGATAAATTAGAGATGAGGTATCAAAGTTGAAGCGAACGTAAATAAAGAAAGAGGCAGTGTTTTTAAAATGCATATCAAGAGCAAACCAAACCCATACCTTCAAATAGGTAAAATTTGCATTTACACAAAGGGCAAGATTACTAGGAAGTGTCCACGGTGTTGTCGTCCAGGCCACAAAAGCAGCATTATCCATATCGCCAACTATTGGAAAAGCTACCATTATTTCCGGGTCAGGGACATCCTGCACTTCTCCACGATTGTTAGACATAACAACGGATATAATAGATAAAACCAGTGCACAAAATTAGGATAGTAAACATATTTTAATCTTCTAAAAAACAACGTAAAGCGGTTATCTAATCACAACATGGTAAACAATTTGGCATCCCTAATTCTGTAATAAAATAGATTGACAGAATATTACGCCACCAGACCTTATAATTTTGTCCGGCTTCAAAGTTAGATAGTGGTGTCTTCAAACCGGTGCTGTAAGGCATGACCTGCAAATACATAACCAACACAAAAATTTACACCTGAAATAAACCTTTAAAATAAATCGTCATCAAAAATATCATATGTTATGTTCGGAGATTACACAATTAAGCAATATCAACTGTTCTACTCTGATCGTTGAGAATTCTGTCATGATTTCTTAGTTCTCTTTTACTCTGTCTGAACTTTCTTTATATTATTCCATGATTCATTTTATGAACCTAAAACATCATGTCATCAAACCATATAACATAGCACCACATGTTATCCATCAAAGAGTCCCTTTAACTAAACTTTAGAATGCTTTCCTGCATTGACTACATGCACATAAATTCTTGATTTAGTATATGAACAAATTCAACATTGGACATAGCAGCTCTTCAAATAGTATCTATTCATACTCTACATACTTCTTTCTCAATTTTGTATGAAGCAATATTATCCCTCCGTCCCAAAATGAGTGTCCAATTTCTCTTGCATTTTTGTCCCACAATGAGTGTCGTTTTTCATTTTCTAGTAAATTAGTTATGCATGAATTGTCAATAATATCCTTATAAAAAGTTAATTAGGATCTCTCAACACATGGATACAATAGTAAACATACCACACTAACTAACTTCTCCTCAATTTTTCTCAAAATAGAAAGGAGGACACTCATTTTGGAACGGAGGGAATATGATAAAAAATGGGTAAGAACAACCAAGCCATTTTTCAAAGTGGTGGTCCAATATACGGATCCTTAAGCAAAACCCAGCCATGATAGTTAGAACCCTTAGTATGCAATAATGTACTTATTCTGTTATTAAACATTTTAAGGGAAAAAAATGCAGTCTTCCATCTATGGATTCTGCTTTTTGAAATGTTATGATATTACAATGCTTGAGTAGGAAACAAATAAAAGGAAAGTTATAGCCATTCATATGGAGAAAATTTACAAGAGTCTAGTATCACAAAAATTTACAAAAGAATCACATTTGATAAATAAATATAACCATTATAATTTAAACTTCTTTCGGTATAAAAGAGAGAAGCAAGACTAATTCAAAGATAGGGAAATTCTAGACCTATGGCATAGATTTGTGGCCAAGAACTTGATACATTGTGGTGGTGTAAAGGTAAGCATTGAGGAATATTTGGCAAGGCCTCTTGTATTTGCACGGTTATTGAAAATGATTTAGTTGCTAAATAGTATTTCTCCATCTAGCTTTTTATCAACTCTTTCTACTATTAAATTGGATCCACATTTTTTCAAATTGTAAATAAAATTAACCTTGTGTGCTCACAGATCTATATGTGATTTGGCAAAGTCTTTTGTATGTGCACGGTAATTGACGATGATTTTCTCGCTAAATAGTATTTTCCATTTAGATTTCTTTTCAACTCTATCTTTGATTAAATTGGAATCACATATTTTTCAAAACTAGAGGCCTCTTCCCTATCATGACATTGAATAACATAAGTATTATTGAATATCCTCTTCCCTATTCTTTGCTCTTCTTGATCTATTCATCTTCTCCTTTCTCAACTTTTCTCTAATTTCACTATTTATCCTAAGTCACCTTTACCCTCTATTTTACTTAACAATCTCATCATAGATACAATATATATATAATAATTATCGTTCCTACTATTGCCAGCCTGGAATGAAGCAAGCTCATACATATCTAATCCATTTGATCATAGGTAATTTTTGTTTGGCATAATTTTGGTCATCGTCTTTATGCTTTTGTTCTTATTGTTCTACTCGTTAGGCCCAACCCCACTTGACATTTTTTACTGATTTTTCTTCTTAACTAAAGAAAAAAAATGTATCTTTCTTATAATGCGCACGGTTGCGGTGCTGAAGAAGAAAAATACTGATTTTTGGTGATGTGAAAGTGTCAGTTTATGGAAGAATATTTTAAAAGAAAAACTTTGGTCAAGAAAATAAAAGGAAATGTGATGATATTTAGGAAATTCTTATGTAAAATTAAAAGCGAGGTTTAGAGGGAAGACGTGTTGCAGTTTCTAAGGAGTTCCAATGTAGCATATTATATACGGGAGACAAGTTTGTGGTCTTTAATTTATATAGTTTTCTGTTGGTGAATAATATCAGCCAAAAAAATAATTTTGTTTTGAGATATGCGGGGTGTTGCTCGATGTGAATCGGTTAATACAATATTTTTTTTAATTATATGTACTCACCCATGTGGGTTGATTGAAATTAAATTATTGGTGAAGTTAAGTCATTGAATGCATGAATGACATGATAAATTCATCTATACTGAATTTAAAATTTAAAACAATTTAGTACATATTCCCACTATCCCAAAATGAGATTTCATTTTTTTTGGTAAAAATAATAAGTTAGTCAAGAATGGATTTTTTCCTTTATGTCCAATGTGCTATTGTTGTAACAAACTCATAGAACTCTAACCACCTTATCTTTGGTATATTATTGGTAATTCCTGAATACTAGCCAACCAAAAAGAAAAGTGGAATCTCATTTTGGGACAAAGTGCTTTTTCCAACTAAATTGTAATTGCTATCAAGATAAATTCATGAAAGTTACAAATCTAATAAGTTTCTTGCATCCCAATATAGAGAATTTACTAATCTACTAGCTTTATCAACCCTAAATAAATAATTTGGCATCATTTTTACAATCTTGAATCCATAAACTTTTCACCACCCAATAAATAGTATAACTACAATAATTAATACTACCCAATTACATGTATAGGAATTCGATAAAATGCACAGCATATTGATAGTATACA
This sequence comes from Pelargonium myrrhifolium, assembly GCA_036897405.1. Taxonomy (NCBI): domain Eukaryota; kingdom Viridiplantae; phylum Streptophyta; class Magnoliopsida; order Geraniales; family Geraniaceae; genus Pelargonium; species Pelargonium myrrhifolium. Next base: position 5,916 of record JAYMTK010001445.1, on the reverse strand, counting down.
AAAATCAAAGAATAATTTAAAAGAAGTAACAAGTCTAAAAATCATCCATGTTACTGCAAAGCAATTTAATTAAACAAGAGAGCAAACCTTGAAGCCTTTATACACAAGTCCCTTCTTGAAAAGCTGTGCAAAAACCCACCAAACACTCTCCATGAACTTCAAATCCATAGTCTTATAATCATTCTTGAAATCTATCCACCGCCCAGTCCGTGTAATAATCTTCTCCCACTCACCAACATACCTAATCAAAGATGGATCCAATTCCAATAAAGCTTACAAGTGTCTAGGAACATATAGGCATTAACATTCATGTGCTATGCACAGATCAATGATTCATAAGGTTATCAATCCAAATCCAGAATAGTGGAAGCATAATGCATTAAAAAAAAAGATCTCGATTAAAAGGTGTTCAGTAGGCTTCTTATTCAACGGAAACAATACAATCAGAATATTTACAATGCCACATTACAATTAGAGGATAATTCAACAAATATTTCCCAATCCATTTCAGAAAGAAAAAAGAGGAAGAACAAATTAGAAATGAAACAATCAATTTCCTGCACATTTTCTTGTTTAATTCAAGAGTAGCATCAGTTCAACTACTAGTGACCAACAACAATCCATATAATGAAACCTCTCACAAAACCCTCAAGACCTCAATCGTGCACAGTTAATCAATTCGTTGAAACGACATCGACTACAAGTCAGTTCAGAAGAAAAAATACCTAGTAACAATGCTCCTGCACTCCTCATTGTACTTATCGATGCCCATTTTCACGACATCCTGCTTATACTTGATCCCCAACTTGATGTCGATCTCCTGCTCAACAGGCAATCCATGGCAGTCCCAGCCGAAGCGGCGAGTGACGTGGTGGCCGGTCATGGACTGGTAGCGAGTGACGATGTCCTTGATGGTTCCGGCGAGGATGTGACCGTAGTGGGGGAGGCCGGTGGCGAAGGGCGGGCCGTCATAGAAGATGTACTCCGGGAGGTCCTTGGTGCGCTCGAGCTGGGTCTGGAAGGCATTGATGTCAGACCAAAGCGAGAGAATCTTCACCTCCTCCTGAGGGAAGGAGAAGTCCTTGCCCTCTGAGACGTCATCCATGGCTGTGCGTGGAGCTTTTGAGAGTGAGAGATTCTACAGCTGCGAGGATTCTTGGAGAAAACGAGAGTGGCGATGAGGTAAAAAGGCACGCTATATAATATATATGTTCTCAGACCAGAGGGAGTGATATGATACTGTTAGTGTTTGCGTTAGGGTTTGGACTTTTGACCATGGAATCAAATTACTTCAATATTTCTCCTCTGAACAAATGTACTGTATTTTATCTATCATATGTTTGGTAGCAATAAACTCAACATTTTCGGATACTCCATTTTTTCTGTAACGTTCATAAAATTCTATTTTACCAATGGGTACGTTTGGTAACAAGAAAATTATCCTGCACTTCTTTTTTTTCCTTTTTTTTGGGTTAATTGTTTTTTTAGTCTCCCGGACTTAACAGCTTTTACGATTCGGCCTTCGAACTTGAATTTTAGTTGCGTTAGTCCATAGACTTGACACATTTTGCGATTTGGTCCAATTTACCTCTTGACAGCCGGTTGGTGACTGCCACGTCACCAAACCGTCCACCTCAGCCATGGACTAACGTGACTAAAATTCAAGTCTGATAGCCAAATCGCAAAAACTGTCAAGTCAAGAGAACTAAAAAACAATTAACCCATATTTTTAAATATATAAATAGTGCAGTTTAATTACGTCCCAATCATGAGAATCTGGATCACGAAAATGACTGACCTTAATTACATTCGAATCCAGAATATCTTGAGATGGCCTTGGGATTGGAATAAACCCAGGAATGGTGGGGACCCACGGGTCCGAAATAGCACAAACCGACTCATTCATGTCTATTCTGAAATAATTGTCAGGCCGAATCAACTCTTGTACCGATCTAATACTGCGCCATACAAAACTCGGGTTGTTACTTATTGGAGTTGAGAAAGCCAAGCCCGAAGAGTAGTACTTAGCTTTAAAGAATCTCCTGAAAAGCGAATGAGGTGTCGTCTCCAATCTCTACAGTTGTTTCCTAAGAGAGCGCGATTAAAATTTCGGAAACATCTGAAACCTAACCCACCGACTACCCGATTTTCGCATAACCGAGACCATTGCTTCCAATGTATTCCTGAATCCATACTACCACTTCCTCTCCACTAATATGCATTCGAAATTGTTTCAATGAAATGACAAACCAAAGCCGGGAATAAGAAAATGCTCATAGTATATGTCTGAATGGCTTGAGCTACTACTTTAATCAACACCTCCTTGCCTCCTTTTGATAAAACCTTGCTTCCCCATGACGTCGTTACCCGAGATTGAATTTGGTCCACTATTGGATCAAAAAGACGAGCTTTCCTGACATCGTTACATACCGGGACACCGAGGTATTCTGAAAAAAAATGGAATCGACTCCACTTACAAAGTGCATGCAGTTTTGTTTCGTAACTGAATTAGAGTATTCGATCTGAATACAACACTAGATTTTCTGAAATTGACCCTCTGCCAGGAACCTTGCTCATAAATTCGGAGCACTTGCTTAACCTCGGTTGCCTCCGTTACGTTAGCTTTGAAGAATATGAGAGCATCGTCCGCAAAAAACAAGTATGTTATACCAGGAGCATTCCAAGTTATGAAACATTCATGAATGTGTCCTTGGCTGATTCAGTTGATTAACAAAGTGGAGAGACCCTCGGTGCATATTAAGAAAAGGTAAGGCGAGAGAGGATCGCCCAGACGTAAGCCTCACTTAGGAACTAATTCTCGGATAAATCATTCTCAAAATCGACCTTGAAGTGGACCGTCCGAACGTAGTCCATAATCAACCCGACACCCCGGTTATGAAATCCCAAAGCAATCATCATGTTATGTAAGAAATTCAACACTATCATAAGCATTTTTTTTTGATACAGATAGGTGCCGAAATCCTATGTTATAACGGCTCAGGGTTCCTAGTGTCCCTGATATATTTACAAGGGTACATAGAGTCTTAGTGGTCAAGGGAGAGACTTCGTCTTTACCCTCTAGCCTAGCGCTTTTGGCACCTAACCGTACCAAAGTGGTCTCCTACACCACCACCACCATGAATATGTTTAGCGGTGATCGATCCAAGAACCTCCCCCCACTTACACAGTTGGCTTACCAACTACGCCACACCTGATGGCTAACACTATCATAAGCATTTGCTATATCAAGCTTCAAACCTCCCCAACAAGAATTGACTGTCAATTTCTTTCGAATATAATGAAAAACCTCATCAGCAATACAAATATTATATGAGATAAGCTGACCCGGGATAAAAGAGCTATGAGCATCCGAAATAATCATATCAAGAATAAGCTTTAGGCGGTTGACTATTGTCTTGGAGATAATCTTGTAAAGAAAATTGCATAGAGCTATAGGCCACAAATCTTCAATCTCCTCCGGATTTTTCTTCTTTGAAATTAATACTAAGTTGGTATCATTTAGGTTTTCCGGCAACTTCCCTTTCTTCAAAATATCCAAGCAAGCTTTGGTCACATTCGAGCCAATTATGTGCCAAAATTTATGGTAAAATCCAGAGTTAAAACCATTCGGGCCTGGGGGTTTTATCCGGATGCATCGAGTCAATGGTCACCTTAATCTCCAAAGTCGTGAACTCGGCTAGCAAATCATTGTTATGTTCTTGCGTCACTTTTTTCTGTACCAAATCAATGACCGTCGAATTTGTCCCACTAGCCGTGAATTGTTGGTCAAAATCATTTGTCGAATCGCGTCGGCGCCCTCATGCCAATTACCGTGAGAATCTCGCAGTTGATCATTTATATTTGTACTTTTATGTATCAAAGTCGGCCGGTGGTAAAACTTTGTTTTCGCATCTCCAGCTGCCAATCACTGAGCCTTTGATCGTTGTTTCTAGTAGAGTTCCTGTTTTTGGAAGAGCTCAAGATATTCGACTCTAGCTTCCTTGGCTTTGCTCCACCCAAATCCGTCAGCTCTGCCACTAAGACGCTCCAACTTCTTCTCAGTTGTCCGGACCAGCTTATTAATATTGGTCGAAGATTTTTTCCCCAGTTCTTAAATACTTTCCCGCAATTAGCCAGTTGGCCTTGAATAAAATTACCCGACTAACCGGTTGAAATCACTAATTCACATTCTTCCTCCTTTACCCAAATTTTTTTGAACTTGAATATATACTTCCTCTAAGTTGCTCGAACATTGGGCACCAATAGAATGGGACTATGGTCCGATATCGTAAAGGTAAATGTTGAACATACCAATAAGGGAAGTTTGCCTTCCAGCTTTCGAAATTAAAAAACCTATCAAGACATTCCTCCGTTATAGTGACCAACCCTCTTCGATGCCTCCAAGTATAATCATACCCACAATATCCCACATCAATTTGGCATGCGTCCGCGATGGCTTCACTGAACCCGTCAATCAAGTGTTGGGGTTGCGTCTCTCCTCCTGTCTTCTCCTCCTGACTCAGTAAGTCATTAAAGTCACCCGCGCAAAGCCATGACATGGAAGAGGTACCAACTAAATTTCAAATTATGTTCCAAGATCGCCAAACAACGACGGAACCCTAACCTTTGACTGCCCACAACTTGCCTTTTACTACGAGACTCACTTTTCTAGTGAGAGAAGACTGCCTTATTATACATACTTAATTTGTTTGCTCTAATGTCTGACAAACTTCTTTCATAATTTTTTAGTAAATTTGAATGTCTGAATGAAACACAAGATAGACCATAGTGTAATTAGATGCGCTTATGATTAAAAACACACAACATCAGCCATAGATGATTGTTTTAAAGTGGAAGGGTATTCTTTAGAGATGATACTTGATGGAGTGGATTGGATTTGTTTTCACTCGTGACGAAAGATATCTACAATAGGAGTCAGGCCCATTGGGCCGAGCTTGTTTATGATATGTTTGGGCCAATGAGCTACTTGTATCTTAGGCTAGTTGTTTTTTTTTTTCCGATAGAAATATATACAACTCACACACACTACAAATATCAATCGCCCTAGAGGTGACTCGAACACGAGACCTCAGGTATGCAAACCAAGTCCTATACCACTTAGACAATGAGGCGATGATAGGCTAATTGTTCAAACTTCTATCTTCTCCGATTATATACAAAACAATTATATTGTTCAACACATGTGGGTAGAGATTGAAAAATTATACTCCATGAAATAAGTGTCATGTTTGTGTTATATTTTTGTCCTAAAATAAATGTCATTTTTCCTTGTTAAAAAGTTAGTTACCTTATGATAAATTAGTTGGTATTCATAGAGTTGGTTAGAACACATGACCATGAGTATTTAAATGTAATTATACAATACTAACTAACTAACTTCCTTCAACAACAAAAAAAAAAAACTAACTAACTACTTTTTAGTAATTCTCAAAATAGAAAGGAGAACAAATATTGTAGTACTTATTTCGAACGAAAAAGAATACATAATAAACAAAGTATGCTCTTCGTTCCAAAATGAGTATTTTGTTTTTTTTTTTTTGAAATTTTATTCTAAAATAAGTGTACTTTTTAATATTCTAAAACGCTTAAACCGCTTTAATTATATATATATATATATATAAATTATCAATAATATTCTCATAATAATTTAGTATTCTATATCACACAATATAATGATAAACAAGAGAAAAAATATATCACGTTAACTGATTTTTTTAATTATATTCAAAATATAAATAAGAACACTATTTTAAGAATTATGAATGTATTTTAGGAAAACAGCGGACGATAGCTTGAAGTGAGGGAGGTTAGGAAGTCTTGTGAGTTTTAGGGTTTTTGTGGGTGAGTGTGGCGGCTAGGAGATAGAGTGGAATCTGGGTGAGCAATCAGAGAAGG
>JAYMTK010001444.1:0-16397 GCA_036897405.1 Pelargonium myrrhifolium | reverse complement strand
AGCGACGATGGAGCAAATCCGGCGATCTCCTTAGTTGAGAGAAAAGAGACGATGTCGGCGGCGGCGTTGCATCCGCAAACGTGAGCGACGAAGGAGAGAGTTATGACCATGGAGAAAGTCTGGAGAGATAACCATGGCCACCAATTGCAGATTTGGCGATAGAGAGAAAGAGAAGATATGGAGATGATTGATGAGAGTGGTGAATGATGGTTAGATTAGGTTTTTCAATTTTTTTTTTGAATTTTTGAAAATAATATATAATTAAAATGATGAGTATTTTAGAATAAATTGTGCAACTTTAGGTGGTTATCTGTTGACGAAATTTTTTTAGAAAAGTTATGTGCAAAACCTTAATACTTTAAGGGGTATTTACAATTATCTCAGACTTTTTTTTTTATCAATTGAGCTACACAACAAGTAGCTTTTCCCTATAACCCCATAACTCCACCCTATGTCGCTGGTAAAAAAGCTCGAACTCGAGACATTAAAAAAAATCCAAAGCGACTCAACCGCTTGGCTTACAAGTCTTTGGTATCCAGACTTTTAATCATGACATTTCCTAGGTAGAATATAATTAGCAAACTATATTATTGATCCATAGGGAGCTCCACAAAAAAGTCCAAAGTCAAATAACGCTGTTGCGAATCATTAACGGATATCCGTTAAGAAACCAAAAAACAGTTGACATTGTATTCAGTAGGACCCACCCTCTGTTTTACATTAACAACAACAACACAGCCGACCTGAGTTGTACGACGCGTTTCACATGCTTGTACCTTCACTTCCCAAGCAAATACAATCAAACACAAAAATAAACTGTTTTCAGGAAACCTTTCTACATCAGAAACCTCTGTTTCTCGGAACCATCACGTCGACGATTCGCGATTCCTGAAGATTTGATGGAGTTTGGTAGGTCGCACCAGGGTTTGGTCACGTGCGGGTCGTGGATCCGACGACCCGAAAACGCCAATCTGGTGGTGTTGGGTCGGTCCAGGCGCCGAAACTCGCCGTCCGTGCTCGAGATCTTCTCCTTCGATCCCAAGACCGCTTCTCTCGCTTCCTCTCCTCTGGTATTCTCATCAACTTTCAGTACTTTTTAATTCCACTGTGTTTTCGAATTTCTGATTTTTTTTTTTTTGTTTCGTTTCGGAGAAGCAATTGTGGAATTTGAAGTGAAAACTGGTTGTTGTTTTTTTGATTCCAAGTTAATTTTGGCTCTAATGCTTCAATTTTTAAGACTTGGGTTCAATCAATTGGAAAATTTTGGACTAATTTTGTTTATATTTTCACTTTTCCACTGTTTTTTAAGCAATCGGACAGAGGGTATGGGGTTTAAGCCTGATATTTATTTATTTTATTTAATTGAATTTGATGGTTATTGTTTAGGCGACACATGTGCTTGAAGAAGTTGAAGGTGATCCGGTGACAATCGCTGTGCATCCCAGTGGGGAGGATTTTGTGTGCTCCACCACCAATGGTGGATGCAAGTGAGTTTCAATTTTTGTGTGTCTGAGGTTTGACTTTATCAGTTACCAAATTATGGGTTGCTAATAATGTAGTTGACTTTTTGTAGCGATCAATATTGAACTCGACTTGTTTAGCTCAATCAATATTGAACATGTGATCTTACTTACATGTTTAGGATGTAGATTGCACCCCACCTGTTTAGAGGTCTCCGAATTGTAGTAAATGAGGGTCAGAAGAGCATTAAATGATGTTATGTTGATAGCTTTGTGTGCTTTATGGGGTTGTTGGGAGCGAGGAGTAGTAGTAATATTTCATTATGGGATATGATTTTAGAATTTAATGTGCGTTTCTCTCCATGTTTGTTTGAAAATTTTCTTTACACTAATTGTTGATGAGTTAGGAGTCCTAATTTAGGACCTTTCCTCGTCATTGTGTTCTTGATTCTCTTGTGATATGGTATAGACCTAGAATGAGTTGTTTCAACTGAATTGCAGATTGTTTGAGTTGTATGGGCGAGAAGAAAATATAAAGCTTTTGGCCAAAGACCTACCACTTCTTCAAAATGTAGGTCCCCAGAAATGTTTAGCCTTCAGCGTTGATGGATCTAGATTCGCCACTGGTGGAGTGGTACGGAATTATCTTTTATTTACAATGAGTTGTTATTCATTCCGGTACTGCACCACAGCATGCTTCAGATTGTTATGTATAGTCTGATATTTTTCTTGAACAACTGCAGGACGGTCATCTTAGAGTCTTGGAATGGCCAACTCTGCGCATCGTTCTAGATGAACCACGAGCACACAAATCTGTTCGCGATATGGATTTTAGGTAGGATCGATCATCTCCTTGTTTCCATGTTATATGTATACATTGCACGGTTGTCTGTATTTTACTTGTTTCCAAAACCATTTAGTCTGGATTAACAAATAAAAACTGCCCTTGAAAGAAACTCAAGGATTGATGGTCACATTATAGAAGATGAAGGCATTATTAAAAATACACTATTCCGTAAACAGAAAATCATCAAACACTTTGTTTATGTATTTCATGGTGTAAGAATGGGAATTAATTTATCTCAGTATATGCTTATGTTTGTTCATATTTTGAATGAGATTTCGGAAACTCAATGATTGGTCTTTCTTACTCCAGCTTAGACACAGAGTTCTTAGCTTCAACATCTACTGATGGTTCAGCAAGAATATGGAAGATAGAAGACGGTGTTCCTTTGACCACTTTGGCTCGTGGCGCGGTATGGTTTCTCAATATTCTTAATATTTGGTGTACATATGCTGATATGCATACGCTGGTGTCTACTGTTTAGTAACTCATTTGTAGTATACTTCTATCTTTTGTACAGGATGAAAAGATTGAATTATGCCGTTTTTCCAAGGACGGGTCAAAGCCATTTTTATTTACCACTCTTCAAAAAGGTATTTTTGTTTCTAGAACAGTTTACATAGTCGTAGCTGTAAATATATTGCATGATTTAAGGTTTACTTGTTATGATCAACCAGGTGAAAAATCTGTCACTGCTGTTTGGGACATAAGCACGTGGAATAAAATTGGTCACAAACGACTACTTAAAAAGCCTGCTTCAATAATGTCTACCAGTCTGGATGGAAAATATCTTGCCCTGTAAGCACTAAACTTTGTCCTTTGATCTTTTCTTGTTGGTTAAAAGTAACGAGGGTGAGCCCTAGCACAACTGTAAGGTTGCTGTGACCTTGAGGTGAGAGATTTTAGTCAAGAAAACAACCTCTCCGAAAAAGTAAGGAAAGAAGTATATAAATGACCGTTTCCAGACCCCATAATGGTGGGAGACTAGTGGTCTAGGGGTCGCCTCTTTTTTCTATAAATTCTGTGTGACCATCGTGTATATGAGCTTTGAATATGCTGCAAGTTGCTGAACAATTATTACTTGTTTTTATGCCATTAACTGGTTCTACGTAAGAAGCCTAAGATTGGAAAATATAGAAGATAAGGGACTAGTTGTCTATGTTAGTGAGGAAAGAAAAAGGATGAAGGAAGTGGATTCGTATGTATGAAATAAGATAAGGTTGCTTTGTATTACTTCAGTTACCAAAGTTTTAGAGCACTGAGTCTGCGTTATTGTTTTGAGTGTTGTGTGTCAATTTGTGGTGACTTTAGAGGGAGCAAAGATGGAGATTTTTGCGTGGTTGATGTCAAGAAAATGGAGATCTGCCACTGGAGTAGGAGGCTGCACCTGGGCGCTTGCATTGAGGCACTAGAGTTTTGTCCAACTGAAAGGTAAGGTTTACCAGAACATTATTTTTGTTGCTCGCTGATATATTGATGCTCTGATTTTGATGAAAAGGTTACTATTTCTTTTGTCCTTTCCCTAGACAACATGATCTGTGTTAGATCTACTTTATAAAGATTCTATTTCTCAAGTCTGTTGCATTTGTCACAAGATAAACAGATCTTTTTTCTGGTTTGAGGATTGTTCAGTTTAGTTTTGTTAAAAATGCTGAGAAACGGGTTGTTATGTCTTCAATTCTCTGCGGATTACTCACCTAGTTCCAAAACTAGTGAAAACAGCTTATTTAATCAGAGCACCAATTCATGGATATGATTAGTAACTAGATAAAAGTTTTTTAATGGTTTTTGTTATTAGTTCATATATCATACTCTCTTTGTTCTGAAATGAGTGTTTTGGTTTCTATTTTGAGAAAAATTAAGGACAGTTTAGTTAGTGTTGTACATTTTCTCTTGTATCCTCATGGACATGTGTTGTAACAAACTCAAGGGATACCAAATTACTAACTTATTATAGGAATTTATTGGTAATTCATACATAACTAACATCCTAAAACGAGAAAGAGGACACTCGTATTGGGGCGGAGGGAGTAATATATAATGTTACGGATTCTCAATCTCCTGATTAAGAATCACGCACTTTGTATATTAATTTCATTTTTCTATGTTACGATAAAATATATCGCACTCTCAATATTTCTTTCATGGGAGGGTGAGCCGTGATGCAATTGTAAGGTTGATGCCCTTGTGACCTTGAAGTCACTAGTTCGTGTCGGGGAAACATTCTCTCAGCAAAAGCACGTCCCTCCCCATAACCTTATTTGGAAACCTCATACGGCCATCCTTAATATTTCTTTTACAGCTCCAATCATGCATCTATCCCTTTTAAATGTTTCTAGCAAACCATATATGTTGTCTTTAACTTTAATATCATTGCACCAATATGGTGCTTACTGCTTAGCTGCTCACTTTTACCGGTTTGTGTTTTTGAAGAGTTGTTCTGACTACAACTGGTGAATGGGGAGCTGTGGTAACTAAATTAACTGTCCCTGCTGATTGGAAAGGTTGGTTGTCTCCCTCGTACACATGATCATACTGTAAATGCTTTGCATTAGACGCTGAATTAAATTTTCTTCTCACCTGCAGAGTGGCAGATATATTTGTTGCTTTTAGGATTATTTTTGGCATCAGCTGTTGCATTTTACATATTCTTCGAGAAATCTGATTCGTTTTGGAACTTCCCCCTTGGAAGGGATCAACCTGCAAGACCTAAGATTGAAGCTATTTTCGGAGACCCTCAATCCTCCGATGATCAGAACATTTGGGGTTTTGGACCATTGGAATAGATATGTGTAACGTTTGTTAGGTCTATTCAGCTCAAGGCGTGACGAAAAAGCATCGCCAACTTAACGGGCATTTGAGCAAATACACCTTCGTATTTTCGAAGTTTCGTAATGATTTTAAACCTTGTAACATGTGAGTTAAGTATATTTGCAAGTAGGCATAACAAAGAGTAGGAAATGTTGTTTTCATTTGGGCTTCTTCACTTTCTTGGTGTTAATGTTCTTTTTTCCTACATTTGAAATTTTCTTTTGACATTTTGGCACATTTAGTTTGAAAAAATTGAAATATCATGGATCTAGGTATTACAAGAATTGTTTTTATGTGCATAACACTTCGCCGGTAGAACTTTGATATAAGAATTTAAATGTATGAAAAGTTGACAATATTATGCTTAGTTGAATCAAATCGGACCCCAAACGAGTAACAGTCCAAACGGAAGTATGGGTCCCTTTTGTGTGCATTCTCGAGTATTTTCAACCTTTTCGGGTATGTTTGGAGTCTAATTTGACTTTCGTTTTAAACGTGTTTTTTAAAGGAACTATTTGATACGAGCACCATATTGGACCTGCTTGGGTATTCAAATTTATCATACTTTTATTGTCTTTGGGTTCTCAGGTACATTTGAAGTTTGATTAAACATTCATTTGAGTTGTGATTATCGTATCTATCAAAACAAGTCAACATCTATTAAGACTTTACATATGTGAAATGTTAACTTTTTTTTTTTGAAACAAAATATAATCTTATTCCATATACTAAATTTAAGTTTCGATTAATGTCGGAACATTCCCTGAATACGAACAAATTTATAAGTTATCTCATTCGCCGAGCGATTCACTAAAGTAACTAAGATAATTAAACTAAGGACGCTACAGAAGAGAGAACTTTTTTGACAAAAAGAATCATATTGTAATTATTTAAACTAAAAGGAGCACGGTAATAAATTTGAGAAAATTCAGGTGCAAGTATTTGAAATGTTCTTTTATTTATTAGTAATTTCCAATTTGCTCCCTCATTTTAAGCCACGAGTAGCATTGCTTTTTGTGTCCGTAAACTACACGTGCCTCTTGCTGAAAAAGTAAACCCAAATGGCAATTTGGAAAATCTTCCCAAATCCAGTTCCTTTTTCAAATCATGATCCAAACACTATATAACCGGATCGAAAATGTTCACATGCTTCTGTTTCAGAAAAAATCATCACTCTCGTCTAAAAAAAAGCTCCTCTCTCTCATCGGATTTCCGATTCTCCTTCAGCTTCACTGATGAATTGTCTTCAATATCTTCCAAGGTCTGATTCGCATTCCATTTTCTATTTCGATTCTCTTTTTGATTCCATTTTCAATTTGTTGAATCTCTCATTTTCGTTTTGGTTTTGTTCATTTCCAGAACCTCTGTTGCTGTGCCTCTGCACGGCTTCAGAGGTCCGCAGCGGAAGGCTTCGTTCGTTTCTTTGGAGACGCTGGTACATTTGCTTGAAAACTTCTTGAATCTATGCATATATTCGTATGTTCTGTTTTGTTTGCGCCTGTTTCCTGAGAAATTGTTTGTGCCTACGATTTGATGCAGAAAGTGACGCATTATATGGTTATGCGATACCGTGGTATTATTGCCTTGAAGGTACGGTTGCGGTTTCGTCTCTTTCATTTCGTTCTTTGTGTGGATGAATTTTCACTGTTTTCTTCAATTATTGATAACTCTCGAACTGTTCAATCATAAGAGCTGTTTTTTTTTGTTTGGCATTTTTTGAAATTTGTGTTATGCATCAATGGGTTCGATGTATATCAGTTGACTGATATAAAATTATATCAGTGGTGATCTGGATGGGTCGCTCCGACTTTGTTAAGTTGCAACTGATATAACTCAACTGATATACATTTTACCCGTGCATCAATATCAAGAGATCTTAGATTGATTAAATTTGCATTTATTGGGTATATTCTTTGATTTTTTTTTTTACGTTGATATTATATTTTTTTCCTCCTTGTGTTTTGTCCTCTCTCGTTTGTTTTGTTTTGTTGTTAAGTATGGTGATGAAGCACTGGTACTCTCATTCGGGATGAGTATCTATTGCTGTTTGGTACGAATCCCGAACTCGGACGTACCCAATTTCTTTGGATCGGCAGCTGATTTCTGCAGCTGGTGAGGATTATAGTGCTGGGGATGGCTCCGGTGGTTTGAGTCTGTACGAATGTTAGAAATTTGTGGATTCATGGGTTAGATTCTTGTAGGGGCGGATCAGGAATTTAGAAATATCAAATATGGGTTTTTTTTTTAATGAAAACAAATTTTAAACAAAATGTGTCCACAAATATATCTCAATGTATATATTTTATCTACTCATTTTCGAATTGACACTGTAAATTTAATGAACCAGCCCGAATTTAATTTGAGCATAAAAATGAAAAAAAAAAAAAAACTTACAAGCCTATAAATTATAATTGAGGTAAAAAAATTTAAAGCATATTTTTATTAAATTTTAAGTCATAATTTTGTATGAAATGCATTAGATCCGCATGAACATTGATATTCAATTAGTAGAATTTTACTAATCTTGGATGTATTGTGGTTTTTGTGAACTTAAAGTTGAGTATGTTGTGTACTATGTGAGTGGTGTGATGTTTGTTCGAATTGTGCTCGGTTATATTTAGATTTTAGTTTAGTTTATTTTTATTGTATTTTTTTTAATGATTTTATGAATTAAAAATAAGAACTCATGATATTAAAAATAGGCTTAAATTTTATTTGTACAAAATTATATTGGATTTAATGAAATTGTTGAATAATATTTTTAAATTTTGGGCGTCAGTTAAGTGTATTATTTTTAAATAAAAAATTAAGTATAAAATTATTATTTAATTGAATAATATGGGGTCAATTGATCCCCACTAAGCTGACCATGTTTGCCCCTGGTTTCTTGAGGAGGCCAAACCTTTAGAGCTCATCAATGCTCTCCGTCCCTTGTCAGTGCTCTCTGAATTCCCCTCTCCTCTCTTCTCGGAGCTGTTTCTTCTCTTTAAGACTTAAACACAAGTTTGTTTCCTTCTCTCACTCTACTGTACAACCTTTTCTTAGTCTTCTCTGGCTCTTTTTGGCTTCTGGGAAAGAATGAGAAAATGAGCTTAATTTGTAATCCTGCTTTGTTATAAAATTTGATTCCATGTCTGTTGTTTGACCCTTGGTTCATGCACTTGTCTTAATTTGCTTGGTTTCAGGCTTTTTTGAGCTTGTTTGACTAGAAATGATTATGTGATCCTTAAGTCTTTCACTCATCCTAAACTTGTTCTTGTTTTTATAGTCAAGATAATGATAAGATTGTTAAAAAAAATAAAAAATAAAAAACTGAAGGTAAGGTTTTACATTATAAAAAAAAAGGCAGTAAAAACAAAATACCATCAATGTTGTAAACATACTGTAATTGTTTGATGTTGGATGATCCTGTTTCTCTTTTATTTTATTTTATTTTTTTTTTTTTTGTAGGAGAATTATGGAATGAGTTTATTTTCTTATTAAATACTAATATTTATTATAATGTTATTTCATTTGACGTACCCTGTTGTACTATATATATATATATATATATATATTAAAATTGTCGTATCATTGTACCCCCAAGGTAAATGATACTCATGCAGTATCAGTGCTTAGAGAGGAATGATAATTGTTCTATTATGCATTATATTTTAAATAATTACAGGCAATTAGCTGTGTGGTAATCAAATAGGTAGTGTGTTTTGGTGGATAGTTTCTAGTTTTGTGATGGTATCCATCTTGTCTTATTTTACATCATAATGACTTCTTCTTTTTTTGTTCTTCTTGCAGGCAGTTCCTGGTTCCACATCTAGTACTGAGAAGAGTGGTGCGGGGATGGAGGAGGAAAAGTCCGAAATATATAGTCATAACATGACAGAAGCAATGGGGGCTGGTGAGTTAAGTTTGTAGTGATGTATTAACCACAATCAAGCTTAGGGAACTCTTGAATTGAGGAAGCATTTAATTTGGATTTTGACCTGAACTTTCACAATGTGACCTACCTATGCAAGAATTTACCCATCAAAGAATCTAATCTGGTGTAGGATTATATGCAGGTTTCATGAATGTACTAGTTATCTTAGCTTGGTATTTGGATAATTTAGTTTAATGATCATATTTCTTCAATCCTTTTTATTTCATTACCTTGTTTAATTTTTAGTTGTGCTAATATTCCCTTTAAATGTAATTAAATGCAGTTTTGACTTATAGGCATGAACTCGGAATGAACTACGACTTCATTCGTCCAGACTTGATTGTAGGTTCATGTTTACAGGTATTTTGTTTTCCTTCTAAAATATCATTAAAAAGTTGGCTAAGCTAAATAAGGTTCATTAAAAGTCTCATTTTGTTACTGTCTTTTGTCCCCATATTGTTAGACTCCTGAAGATGTTGACAAGCTTCGTGATGTTGGAGTGAAAACAATCTTTTGCCTGCAACAGAATCCAGATCTGGAGTATCCTAAACGCTTTATTTCCTCTGAGTTTCTTTTGATACTGCGATTAGAGAAAAAAATCAATGTTTTATTGAACTTTATTTGAGACAATACTCTGGCTACTGAACTTCTAAGCATGTTGAGATAGCTAATGACTAGTTTATTAGAGCAAAAGGATGTAACCGATTCCTTTACCATGACATTTAGATATTTTGGGGTTGACATCAGTTCCATACAAGAGTATGCCAAGACATTTGATGACATCCAACACTTGCGTGCTGAGATAAGGTAGATTATTGCAAAATAATAGTTATTTTGTAATTGCAAGTTGCGAATTTGAAGAGGATGATTATTTTGTCAGTCATTACTGGAAATTAATAGCATCAGCTTGATTTCCTTCGAGAAAGTGTTGGTTCTTCAACCTGACCAAAAGTGGGCCTGTATTTATATTTAAATCAAGTGGAATAATATGTAAACTCAGCTTCTTCTTTTTATCAGCATATGTAAATTCAGCTTGTTTCTTACTGTTGGACAACATCAACCTCTTGGTAGTGATCCTGGCTTCAAACTTTCACATACTGCAACTAATATTTAATGTTTCAGGGACTTTGATTCATTTGACTTACGGTTACGCCTTCCAACTGTGATTAGCAAATTACACAAGGCTGTAAACAAAAATGGAGGCGTAACATATATACACTGCACTGCTGGACTAGGAAGAGCACCTGCTGTGGCGGTATGCACCTCAATTTTGTTTCCATAGAATGATTACTGTGAAATTTATAATATTGATGTGAATGAATTTTGTTAACAAATACAAGATACACCCCTTTATACAGGATATTTATACTAGAAATAGGAAACAAACTAGACTAGGAAATCAAATTAAGTTTTCCTTCTTACAATATATTTCCTAATTACACTAACACCTTTCCTAATTCTACTAATTTAAAATTACATTTTCACACTCCCCTCAAAATGGAGCATGTAAAATGTAAATCAAATCGATGCGAGAGCTTTTTTTTTTAGAACTTTCGATGGTGTTTAGCAGCGGTTGGAGATGGTTTCAGTGACGGATGGTTGCAGAACTTGGTGGTATGAGTCGCCTTGTTGAAACAGTGGTGTCAGCAGGATTTATAGCACTCACCTGAATGATAGAGAGATTGACGAAGAGGCCTTTGGTTGTTGTGGCCAAACATGCGGTGAAGATCAGCAAAGGGCACACTCAAGTAGGGCTGACATGAAGAAGACGATTGTGCTTGTGTCACTGGAACCTTAGTTAACACTAGGAAGGAAGTCGTTGAAGATTCGCTAGGAAGGCACCAATGTGTTGCCAGAGGCCAAAAAAGAAACAAAAAATTTGCTCCATCGCTATCAATACTTAATTTTTCTCCCTACCGAAATCTAAACTGGAAGTATCATATGTGTTGCTAATATGAAAGTTGCTCAAGAAAAAAAGAAAATAAAGAGACAATGACATGGTTTATTTATGAGATTCTTCCCTCACATGCAAGAATGTTCTTTTGCATTATGTAGGGAGGATAAAAAAAAATATGAAAAGAAATAAATTCATGAAATCTTGAAGAAAGAAAAGTGAAAGCAAAGATTATTGAAAACAAATTTAGTGGTCAGGCAATTAAGCAGTGAGGGGGCGTGCTAAGATTATACATAGTAAATTGGGCCTTCAACTATCAAGTTAAGCTTTTGGGTTGGAGTCAAGTTTAACTCTCATCAAGAGTGTTCTGAATGTTTGTTTTGTACTGCAGTTGGCCTACATGTTCTGGGTTCAGGGCTATAAGCTTACTGATGCTTGCAACTTGCTGCTGGTAACAAACTATTTCATTTCTTTAGTGCAATAGCATATACTCTCTCCGTCCCAAAGTAATTGTCCCCTTTCTCAAATAAAATTGTCCCAAAATAAGTCTCCACTTTCTATTTTGGTTTGATAGTTATTCATAAATTATCAACAATATCTTTAAGATAAGTTGGCTAGAACCCCTTGAGTTTGTTACATCAAGAAAACATGGGTACATTTTTTTGAGGAAATTAACCATCTCTTTTTAATCTTCTCAAAAATGGAAATTGACAATTATTTTGGGACGAAAGGAGTAAAGTTAAATATTTATCATCTTGTTATACTTCAAATGCATGCTTCCATATTATTTTGTTCATTTATAATGGGCAGTTGAAAGTACAGCACGATTTCCCTTCATGTTGAGTTTCATAACCAATTTGAAATCATTCTAGAGTTGGATGTATGCTATATCAAATAAATGTCAAAATTATTATAGTTCATTTTCTCAATAAAAATTTCAGTGGGGTTGCATTTGTAATAGTAATATGTCGCACCCACAAGGTGGCAGTTGGTAAATCCAACTGCGTAAGTGGGGGGAGGTCCTAGGATCGATCCCCACTGCATGCAACGGTCCCTCCTTGTAAATATGAGGGTACCGTGCCGTTGCAAGACAGGATTTCGGCACCTGTCTGTATAAAAAAAAAATATATAGTAATATGTCGCATGGTTGAAAGAACCTTGTATTTATTTGTAATGTTCAGTGATGTCGCAGCATTCATTGTTAGTAGAGATCATATGATATCAACTCTTTTTGTTCCCTAATAGTGTCCTGATTCATGGAAAGAATGAAAGCTATGATATTGATATGTTTTTTGATGATAAAAAGGGGGTTAATTTACTTGAAGTTGTAGTACTGGAGTACTGGACCCTTGTTTCAGAGATATGACATTAACATTAATGGAACATTGCTGATAAAAAAACAAAAAACAAAAAACATTAATGGAACATTGTTTGTTTTTGTAGACATCAGGTTTTGTTGGAATTTCATAAGAAAGATAACCCCAAATTTGCACAGTTGCTTATATCACTATGAAACTTCAGTGTCTGTTCTTTTTGTGCAGAGCAAACGGTCTTGTTTTCCAAAAGTGGAGGCCATAAAAAATGCAACTGCAGATATGGTGAGTTACTTTAGATGTCATCAGCCGGAACATTTATACTGTAGTTTATTGCATGTCATGACAGACAGACAGACTGATGAATCACATTTTTCCTTGTTATTTAAAGCTTACAGGCCTGAAGAGGAAGCTTGTGACTTTAACATGGACGGGAGACAAGTGTACTACAGTGGAATTTTCTGGTCTTGATATAGGTTGGGGGCAGGTAATGTTCCTTGCAACTGTTACAACTTGTATAATGATTGTTTGTTAATACAAAAATAAAACCATTTTTTGGGTTGTGAATTTTTCAGAGAATCCCTTTGAAATATGATGAGGAACAAGGAGTGTGGGTTCTCGAGAGGGAATTGCTAGTAAGTTGAAGTGATCATGAATTTTGTTGGTAATTAGAGCGAGCAATGTAATATTGTTTTTGCATTAATAATAATGAACTGCAGGAGGGACACTATGAGTACAAGTACATTGTTGACGGTGAATGGATGTGCAATGAGAATGAGCTTGTTAGCAATCCCGACAAGGATGGGCATGTCAACAACTATGTTCAAGTAAGATGTGCATTTTTGAAGTTGTCTTGTTTCTCTCTGTTTGTTGTTCTATGATCGAGTAGATGGAGTTGAAAAGTGTATGAATGGGCAGGTTATTGATGGCGATGAAAATAGCAGCAAAGCGGGGGTGCGAAAGAGATTGACAGGTGAAGATCCGGAGCTTACAAAGGAAGAACGAGCTAAAATCATAGAGCTTCTTGAATCGTTCACTGAAAATGGGAAGTGAGAATTGAAAAGTGTAGAAATAGGTATATGAAAGTGGTGTTTCCCAATAATGACATGCATGCATGCATGCAAATGAGAATGCAATGCATGAGTTGTGGAATTTGTAGTGTAGCCAATAAATAAATACTACTGATACCGTGGAGTTAGTTTACGTACGTAGTATATGTATAGTCAATAAACACAAACACCGCGGTACTATTGTAGTCAATAAAACTAATAAATATGATGAGTTGTGGAATTTGTTGTTTGTTGTAAGTTCTAAGATTTGTGAATGGGCTGTTTTTCATTTCCAAAAGACAAATTGTGTAGCCCAAACAAGTATTGGTTTTAGATTATTCATGTTCAGTTTTTCAAATTTTAAATTTCATTCAACTTCAACACCATCTATTTACTTTATTGAATTTAAAATCTATATGTTTACTTATGAATTTACAAACGAATTGTTTCAAAGATATAATTGATAGTTCACACACTATCAGACGATTTTACCTCAATTTAATTTAGGTTGATATCTCCCATCCATATTTTCTGAAGCAGAGCTGTTGATGTAGTTAATGTCAGTACCAGTCATTTTTAATAGAAATGAACAATATTTGGTAATTCCCAAAATTAGTTGTATATAATTCATTTTGAATGATGCAGGTGTTGCAATAAATTTTATATGGAAGTGACAAGTTCTAGGCAAAAGTAAAGGGACAGGTTGATGTGAAAGTGAAGCAAAGCTACACAGACAGCAGACCCAGCAATAAATACTGATAGTTTCCAATGACCTCCTCATCCTCATCCTCATCTTCATCTTCATCTTCATCTTCATCTTCATCATCCCATGTGATCAAGATATACTAACAACTAGTGAATGACAAATGTGGCCTCACCAAACCTATGTCACATATATCATTTTCCAAAGCTTATATTGACTCTAAATTTAAATTAACATATGACTCGTCAATTTGACTTGAGTTGGAAAGATTATAGAGCACGCGTTGTTGTAGAGTTCTATGAAGATAAGAATATTGCAGATGAGTTCTCACATTTAACATATTTTGGACTAGATTTCACGTGAGTAGACGAGATTTGGTATTTATGATTTACACAACATAAAGTAACACTCTGTTAAACAAAACTTAAGAATGAAATCCTGAATTCCACCTCAACCGTGAGACAATTTTGAGCACCTTTTTAATTTAATTAAAATTATTATAATTCAAGATTGTCTAGTTTACTTAAATAATTATAGGGTTTATAAATTAGTTCGACCTAGTTCTACTCTTTTTTTTTTTTTTTAAGATGTCGTCCATGATTGATTATTTGACTTATTATAACTCCTAAAAAAATTAATAGTTTTAATTATTTTGGTAAAGGTTGGATTGATGCCTAGCTAAATAAAATAGATTTAATGGATGGATATGATTCTAACAATATTAATGTGAGTACATTATAGGTGGGTCGTATAATAGTGAAATAATAACATATTTGGTGAAGTGTGATGTTTATGAAGAGAATGAAGTAGACATGACATTTACATTATCCTTATAGGACCTTCTCCTATCATTTCCATCAAAGGTTATGTAATGTGCTACGTACATTATTATTATTATTTGTAGGGTACATTACACATAGGTTGGAGTGGTTAAGATTTAAAGTCTCCTAATCTCATTCCCTTTATTACTTCGATTTCCATATGGTGTTGGTGGGATATTAAATTCACAATGCTACTATTATTTTATTATTTTTAAAGTACATCTCTTAAAACCTATTTTAAAGTACGTGGTGTATGGTATTTTATTTATTTATTTTAATATTTGAAATACTCGAGTGTTTAAAAGTGGTCAAATCACGTATTTTGCACCACATGAAACATCGTGTAGTCCATAATATTAATAAAATGGTTGTATCTTTTTTGTCTCCCTCCAGTTGAAGTTACCACTAAGAGAAAGACCACATGACAAAAAGGTCGAACTTAGTTTCATATATATACTCTCGTATAGGCAGAGTCTCATGGTGATAGTGTTGAACTTGATTCCGTAGTCTCGCAAGCATCCCTTCTTGGCTGTGAATATATTGATATTAGCCTCACAAGTTTCGCCAGTGGTCCAACCTAATGGTGATTTTATGGAACTTAGCCACATTTTTGTCTCATGTATATCCTAACTTTACTCTCAATGGTTTCAAGTGTTGATGTCATGACTTTGCGAGTTGCATGACATTGTGTATGAGGGTAAATGAAAACAAGGTTACAATGAAAGACGTCATAATAGGGGGTTAATGAAAAAAATCCTAAGTTTTGATCACGAAGCCCCCACACTCTATGCTCTTCCCAACGAGCTTAGTGAATGTCACTTCAATAGTACCTTAAGCAAGAGAAGATCACAAGGTCCTCACGATGACTTTTCCTCCTATTGGATCCCAGAGAGATGGAGCCCTTTTAAAGTCTAAAACTGATGACATTCAAGTTCCTTTAATGCTTTCCTTTGGCTCGATAAAATGTTGAAGGAATAGAAGAGCCGACAAGATACAAATACCTCCCCAAAACTCCGATAAATCAAATCAGATTTGTGGGCACCACGTAATGTCATGATTATCCTTTAGTTTGATAAAGAACCTAAGGGCTTCAACGAGATTAACTCCAAAACATCTTGCCAAGATCCTAGCAACAACCTCACTACTAGAGCTGGCAAAATGAATCCGAATCCGCGGACATCCGAAATTCGAACCGATACGGATCGAATTTTATTCGATCCGAAAGCTAACGGATCAGATTGGATTTGGCGAGAGAACCTCCGGATTAGATGGGATCGGATTTCGGATATCCGAAATTAAGGACAATATGGTAAAATTAATTATTAGTGTTTCGATTTCATACATTCAGTCATACTCATTGAGAGTGTTCATGAACAATTTGGTAAAAACTTTGAAGTATACTTGAATGTTTGTTTATGTTACAAACTATGATGAAAATTGATATTTGAAACGTTGGAGTATTAGTTCATTCGTGAAAAATAGATCTATGATATGTTTACTAGGTCTTCCGTATTCCATTTATGGTTCAACTTCAAATGAAATTTTTCTCTCTAGGTTCAAATTCTTTTTGAAATATATTTGTATGA
>JAYMTK010001443.1:0-16401 GCA_036897405.1 Pelargonium myrrhifolium | reverse complement strand
AGGAGCATCAATTCCACTAGTTTATCATCAACTTTTACACACTTTCTCCCACAATTTGAGAGCAGTATTTTTCTAGAGTGTAGTTCTTTCCGAATTGTTCTTGTGCTGTGCAACACAAGAGCGATAAAGAGTGGGTTGTTTTATTCTGGGGGCGTCGTGGTTGATTGTCTGTCGTGCAAACTCCGAGCAATGTCGTGAACGTCTTAAAGAGAACGACCTAGTCTGCGGCTCATCCCATCAGTATCCATTTTAATTCAGTTTATTGTGTTTTATTTATAACACGATGTCTCGAGCAATTTTTTCAGGCTGGCGAGGCTGGTGGCGAGCAGTTGTAGCGGCGAACTTGCAACGACGAGAGCTCCGGTGGTGGCGATGCCAGAATTGGACACAGCCAAGGCCAAGTCGGATTTGGCGTACATAGGCGAGCTCAAATCCGACCATGTGCATGCCAGATCTTGCCACTGACGAGCAGAACAGAGGCGGATCCGAGCGAAGTGAAACGGCGGAGCAAGGCGAAGCGAGTCAGATCGAGCTCGCCATCGGTGAGCTTGAACGGAAAGTAAGGTCATTTCCTAAGCAACGAGCGGTAAAGGCAGAGCGGGGGAGTGGCGGCGATGAAAATTATCGTGATTGAGAAGAGAGAGATGAGAGGGATTTTTGTTTTTATTTTTATATTTTTTAATCTAATTTAATTATTATTATTTATATTAAAAAATAGAGGATATTTTTATCTTTTTGATACTTAACTGATGGTGTAGGAATGGGTATCCCCTCTAAAACTACTTGTTATCTTAATGTTACAAAAAAAAATCAGGATTCAATACTGAAAAACGTGTTAAACACATGAGGTGATGTGCAATTTCTCCTAGTAAATAATAGAAGTATAACAAATTTTTTGAAAAGTAAAAAAATTACACTGATTTTTAAACAAAACTAAATGACAAAAAGATTATGGAGGGAGTATATTTTGAAACTACAAGTCACCATTAAAATACATTTCATTAAAAAATACAAGTCACCAATAAAAATTAGTCCCTATAAATTAAAAAAAAAGAAGAAGGAAAAAACATATAGTCATGTTAAATTGCTCGACCGCTTAAATTCTATTTCTTATTGAAAAACAGAAGAAGAAATTAAGCATATAAACAACGAATCAATTGAGCTTTCATCACCTTATTAAATTAAACATTTGAAAATAAATGATGTGTCATCACCATATTAGTTTAACCGATATAACTTTATATTAGTCAATACTGATAATTATTTAGAAATTCCTCCAGTGATAAATATCTAATATTGGACCAATAAATATCTGGTGATTCAGCTAAACAGTATATAATTTTTGTGCACGTACATATAAAAAAAAAATGCAGCAAGTGTACACGTTTTTATACTTTGAAAGCAAAATATACTGAAAGATGCAATTGTATGCAACATAGAGTCTGTTGAGTATACAGTACAAATAACGGAGGCTTTGCTTCTCCTTTCCTTCATTTGAAAAGCCTAATCTCTTTTTCTTTTTTTCTTTTTTATCCATTGAAACTGTAAACTAATTTTTGTTATGTACATTCAGTTGCCAATTGGAATGGTTCCAAATCAAATCTACACCACTAATATTCCATCCAGTTAAAACACAAAACATAAAAAGAATAAATTTCCTGGCCCCACCTTGACCAATAAGCTTCTTGCATTGCATTATCGGACTTGTCCCTCAACCGCCGCCGATTTTGGCAGTCTCCGGTACCGGCAACCGAAACAATGCTTGTCGTCACCGATCCTTCTCCACCGACGCCAAGTCAAAAGAAGGGGATTTCCGACAACTCTTCATCCTCAAGAGACCATACAGTTTTTTAAATTCCTTCACGGTGTTCACACCTTCCCGGTAAAACACGCCGCCCGATTCGCCACCCTCCGAGGTCAACCGCTGACCGATTTTCGCCGATACTCTGCCGTCGCCGTCCAACTGCAAGGCGGTGATCACCGACTTCAACGCCCGGCTCGGCGAGTTCCGGTTCGCGATCATGAGCTCTCCGATTTCGGCCGGGCTCAGAGTCGCTCCGGTTTGAAAAATCTCCTCCACCTGCGGGAACAGCTTGTGATCCTTGAGCCCCAAGTAACTATTGGCCAGAGTCTTGAACGACGTGAAGTCGCAGAGAGGGAAGTGAATGTGGACGTCGATCCGGCCCGGCCGGAGCACGGCCGGGTCGATCTGTTCCTTGTTGTTCATCGTGAAAACCATGACTCTCTCCTCCGCGCAGCACGAGTTGAGGATTCCGTCCATGAAATTGAGAAGCCCCGGGAGGCTCACCGCCGTCGATTTCTCGATTAGGAACCGGTCGAGGTCCTCGATGACGATCAGGGACCGGCTTTTGGTCTGGAGGAGGAGCATCTTTAGATCTGAATCGTCCAACACTTTGGACAGATCGACGTCGTAGACGTCGTAGCTGAGGAAATTGGCCATGGCAGCGATGAAGCTGGATTTTCCGGTACCGGAAGGCCCGTAGAGAAGAAAACTCCTCCGCCATACGCGACCGAGCCGGTGATAATACTGTTTGGCTTTGAGGAACGATTCGAGATCCGATTTCACTTTCGCCTTGAGATCGGCTTCCATGGCGATGGTTTCCATTGTGGATGGATGCGAAAAGGGGACCGATCTCCATCTATGGTGGTCGGCGTTCATGAAAAGCTTCAAGTCTTTAATTCTCTGGTCCAATTCGTCGGAGACCGCGTGTATGTGTTGGAGATAGGGGCGGAGAATTCGACGCTTGTCGGCTTTTCTGACCTTAAGGACGAAGGTTCTGGAATGGCCGTTGTCTTCGTTAACCCAGACGACCCTGGCGCCGAGGAAATTGTCGTGGATGGTCTGTTTGGGGTCGAGGCGGAGGACGATCTCGTTGGGCTTTTTCCCGGTGAGGAGGTTGGTGAAATCAGAATCCTCGATGGAGGCCAAAGAGTTGAGGTAGGCGGAGACCTTGCGGTAGAGCTGGTTGTCCTGCATAGCGTCGTTGAATTCAGGGACCTTAAAGGACTGGTAGACATGGAAGCAATCTTGGAGGACGCAGAAAAGGCGCTTGACGACAAAAATCAATCCGGTTCTGAAGAGGAGAAGGCGGAGGAGGAAGAGGAGAGCAAGGGCAGCGGGAAGAAGGAGAAATGGGCTCGAAGGAATCATCATCATCATAAACAACATCAATTGTAAGCAGAGAAACGGTCAATTGGGGAAAAGTGGAGAGAAAATTAGGAATGGTTGGGGAGTTTGCGTATTTTTTTTCCTTTTGGAATTGGAAGGAATAATGATGTTTGGGGAGAGAGAAAAGAAAAGTGGTGAGAAAGACGATGACGATGATGATGATGATGATAAATATTTAAGGGAGACGACGGGTAATCGCCGGCAGGTTTGATGATTGAAATGATGGGTCAAACAAAGGGTAAGGAAACTGATGAGAACTTGGCTATTAACTATCGGTTTTCATTTTGGTGGCTTTAGGCTTTTGTAGACATCTCAGGAGCCATAAATAAGTCGTAACTCGTATGGGGTGATTTTTATTTTTATTTTTATTCTTCTATTTCAAAATGAGATTATTATTTAATGCTTGGGCCACACCCATGAATGAATAAACATATATTTAGCCCAACCTAACACTTGTTTATTCACTCTATTAACTTAAACACTAGTGATAAAAATTTGTTAACTATTCAAAATATACATTTTTTTAAAAGGAAAAAAAAAAAGCCATCTTTTATTCAACAATATTTGTTAAGAAGTTTGAAATAAGGTAAGGAAAAGGAAGTTCCCCAACTACTACCTTCTAACATAAAATATATCAATGCAGTTAATCTTTATTCACACTCAAGTTTGGACATTCAATTTTGAAGTCCCACAGTCTCTAATTAAAAGTCTGTAATTACAGTTATCATCAAGTCATCCTACAATTTTAGCTTACTTGAAGAGCATTTGATTCGATCATCATCCTGCTTTGATATGATCGAGCGTTTACTATAACGTTCTCTGTCGGCAAATATTTATGTCTTTTCAAGCGATAAGAATTAAACAAAATGGTTATGGAATTGTAATTAAAACAAAGGAGTAATAAAATTTTCTTTTACTCCAGTTTTCTACTTATTGTGAAAGGTTTTTATATAAACTTTTGAAATCTAAACAATTCTCTAACATTGTTCCTGTCATTTTTTAAACTCAACTTTATTCACGCTCAACTTTGAATAGAGATTTTAACTCACTTGAAGAGCATTTGATTCAATCATCACTATGCTTCTACTATGATCAAGCGTCTAATATAACGCTTCTCTTGCGGCAATCATTTATGCCTCCTTAGGCGGTAAGACTAGCAAAATGTTGATAGAATAGTAATTATAACAAAGGATGAATAAAAATTTATTGTGTTCCAATTCTTCACTCATCATGCAAGATTTTTATATAGGCTTTAGAAATCCGAACAATTTTCCAACTATGTCCCTATCATTTTTTAAACTCTAACTTTACGAATACATAGCAATGCAAAACACAAGCAAAAAAATCGTATGACTCAAGCAACTCTTAAGAGATTTACAAGTAACACAAGCGAACAATACATATAGAGATCGATTGTTGTTTAGTTCGTGAATAACTGAAGAAACTGATTATTACTCTTGTAATCTTATCAATTGACTAATATATTCGGTTAGATCTTGGGTGAAATCTCTTCTAAGAATTACTTTGCTATAGCGGGGTATTTTGACACCACATGTATACATTAACTTAAGGGTGAGTATTGTGAAATTATGAGCATGAATCACTGCCATTGCATGACTTCCCTATTATTGCACACATTAATTGACCTCCTAAAATCACGTTGTATTTTGTATTTTGTATTATACTCTTTATATTTTCATAACAAATAATGGTGGGTTCTAACTTGTATATGAGGAAGTTTTTCCATGTAATATAATTCAATTGTTTCTCACCCATTTTCAAAGTAGAAGAAACAAAAATGTTTTAAATCGTTAAAGTTGATGATATAACAACTATTAATCTGATGTGATGTCAACTACTAATGCAATATCATCATTTCTATTTACTACTCCATCCGTTTCAAAATGAATGTCCTCCTTTTTATTTTGAGAAAAATTAATGAGAAGTTAGTTAAACTGATATGTTTACTATTGTATCATCATGATCATGTGTGAGATAATAAAATTCATACGAAATAGAACATCCATTTTGAGACAAAGGGAATATAATGCAATTACTTCTCTTTATTAGGTATTGTTTGCAAATCTGGCTCCTTTCGTTTAAAGAACATTATATACATTTTCTTATGGACATCCCGTTGAATAAATTGGGTTAATTAGAGCGCTAAAATTCAAATTTTCACTTCCCAAAAGTAATTCCGATATTTTGATTTAATTAGCCGTAAGAAGTATTGGTGTTAAAGGAAAATAATTTTATCACTTTCGCACGTCAAATTCATAACCACTTCCAGTTTCGTACGACCAGTCCTATTTTGAATAATTCCATCATGTTCACTCCACTGCAGTTTTGTTAATGTGTAAAAGGTTTTGTTACTTTTGCAATTGCATGCCCGTTTCAAATGGTATCTAAATGTGAACCATTCTTTTATGCTTTTTATTCAACCATGCAAAAAAAATCAACGTAGTGATGTACCACTAATTAATGACATTTATGCTATCTTTTATATTAATGACACAAGGGTATAATAGGCATTATCAGGAAAAAAATCATAAATCCGTAAAAACTAACTTACGGATAGCAAATTGTAAAATTTAAGAAGTATTTGATTCGAAAAAATAATATAAAGGGATATATCTAATTTAATTAAATAATTCATTAGTTGCATATGACATCACCCTTTTATATAATCAACTTAGTGCTTGTTTGTTTAGTCTGGATGCTCCTGAATTGAGCATCCATATCAGATTCTCCTTAATCTCAAAATTGTCCATGTAGGATTCAGTTGGAGCAATTTTGTTTGGTAAACACTGAATAAACAGCTCCTGAATTGGAGATCCAGGAGCTACAGTAGTGTGAACTCCTGGATTTCACACTTTTCCTCCAGGAGCAAAAATGGTCCTGGAGGAACACTGTAGCTCCTGGATGGGTCTGATTTGCCTCAAAAGACCAAAATACCCTCAAGAGAGGGGTAGTGAATATCCCAACGGCTCTTTTTTTTTTAAGATGATAGATGAAATTGACACAGTTTACTCAAAATTAAAACAAAATCCAGAACAAATCTGAGATTAATTACAAATAATACATGAAATTGAAACCGGAATCAACAATTTTTGCTCAAAATCAAAACAAAAAGCACAAATCTATACTAAAATTAACAAATCCCCAAAAAAATTTACAAATTACAAAAGAAATCAACAAAATTGTAAAATAATTACACAGATCTGGACGGATCTGTTGGACTCACCTGAGTTGGCAGAGATCTCGACGGATCTGGACATCCTCGACGGAGAGAGGCCGTAGCTGGAGGCGGAGCTTGAGGCGGAGCTTGAGGCGAAGATCGGTGGCGAACGGTGGCGGAGGAGAGAGGCCGAGGCGGAGGACTTCGCCGGCGTTGGAGAACGAGGCGTGGCCGTAGGACTTCGCCGGCGTTGGCTCCGAGAGGTGCTCGCCGGTGAGGAAATGAGAGAGAGAGGGTCGGTGGAGTTGAGAGGCCGAGAGAGAGAGAGGGTCGGAGGAGTTGAGAGGCCGAGAGAGAGAGAGAGAGAGAGAGAGAGAGAGAGAGAGAGAGAGTGAGGTCGGTGAGGAAATGAGGAAAAGAGTGAAAAATTTGTTTTTATAGTAGGGTTTAGGGTAAGTGGTTTTAATATTATTATAATCAGTAATTTATTATTATTTTAATAAAATGGTCGACCGTTTCTATGAAGAATAAATAAAACGGTCGACCGTTTTATCTAGAACAATTTGAAGGAAATAAAACGGTCGACCGTTTTTTACCTAAGAAATAAAACGGTCGACCGTTTTACATTCTGATCTTCGACATTAATATCCATTATTATTTTCATTCTTATTATAGCCCATTATTACCACCAAGGGCAATTTGGTCTTTTGATCATTTCATATCATCTTCAAGGAGTTTTTACCAAACAAACTACCCTCCTTAATCCTCGGCTCCTTAATGCTCCTTAACCACCAACATTCAGCTCCTTAATGTTTTCATTAAGTTGCATTCAGGCGAAACAAACAAGCACTAAGCTTCATAACTCATAACTACTTATTTAGTGAGAACTAGATGAAAATATCAGTGGATGTTTTAATTACAAACCGGGACTTTTTTTGCATAGATGGCTTCTTAGTTATTTGTTGCTACAATAATCAAACTGCTATGAACTATCTACTCAAATGCTCACATATTCAATAAAATTCATTTTCCAGTTCGCTGATGGCCGCCATCACGTGTTTTGTAGGATTACATTTCGGCCACATACTTGTGCATTTTAAGGTATGTCGTTTTTTCTGAAGTTTGTGCTATTACGTTGTATACTTCTGATAGCATTTCATGTTTCGAAGATTTGAGATCTGTACTATATTTATTTACTGCAGGACCCCAAACAGAGATTACTTTTGTGGTTTGCGTCTTCCTTACCTCTGCTAATCTTAGGCTATATTTTGGACTTGCTAGGTATATTTAACTATAGCACTGAGAATCTTCTACATATATATGGCAATGTGGGCCGCATGTCTAAACGGGTCAGGCCATAAAATGCCACTGTTTTGGGCAACCTTTTGTCTCCTAACGTGCCTTGCCACTTGGAGGGAAAGGCTAGAGCGGATAAAAAGTTGCGTAAGTGAGTTTTTTTGGTCCGACCCGCGGCTCGAATTGCCAAGTCTACTATTATGTGTCGATAATTAGTAAGAACTGCGGCCATGTTTCATTCAAGTAAATGACCGAATGGTTTTATCAGGCATTCCTTTTTGTAAGCCATTGTACACCTTGAGCTATATGTGCATCACAGGGGGAGCATCGGGTTTGCTGCTGACCGTTTTCTTTTACATAGTAAGTTCATCTTCCTTGTAGCGATCTCCTGATTTCATATAAAGTTGACAACTCGGATTTTGGGTTTAGTTAAAAAGACCCTCCAGAGAGGCACATGTTTGTGCGGTTTTAGCCTTTAGGTTTGCCCAGCAAAATGTGTGGGTCCACACTACCCGCTCCGCCCATTGCTTTTGTGTGACCTGAACCTGCAGAAGGTGCAGGTTAGACTTTAAGCGGCCATGAGTTCGGGCCCAAATAGTGAGCTCTACCTAGGATACTACTTGAGTAAAATGTGTGGGTCCTCACTACCCGATCCGCCCATTGCTTTTGTGTGACCTGAACCCGCAGAAAGTGCAGGTTAGACTTTAAGCGGCTACGAGTTCGGGCCCAAATTGTGAGCTCTACCTAGGATGCTACTTACAAACCGGTGCCTTGTACTAGCGCATTGTGACATTGTTTCATGTCGATGGTGAGCGATGAGGTGAAGCCTTGACAAGCTGTTTGTTTTAACAAACATTACTTGATGCAGATCGATGTAAAGCATTATAAGAAGTGGGCGAAGCTACTTAAATGGATGGGAATGAATGCTCTCATTATATATGCTTTGGCTGCTTGCGACCTCTTTTCGGTAGCTTCGCAGGGATTCTATTGGGGTTCACCTCAATTCAACTTGGTATATATCTCTCTCTTCCTTTTGATCTACTTGGCAATTCGGGCCTAAAGCGGCCGGGCAAAAAACAACACGCATTTTGTAGTCTTAAACTTTTTTTCTATCAGTTGTAGTCTTTCACACTAAGTGGCAAGGGTAAAAAGTTATATGATAAGATCTGTTGCTTTTTTTTTGGCCCGGCTCAATTAGACCCGCTTTGCAAGGCACGCCACCATCCCAAATAGTTGTCCATTTTTTTATTAAAAAAAAAAAGAGAAAAAAGACTTTAGTTACATATGATTTGTCAATAATACCCTTAAAATTAAGTTAGTTAAGACCCTTAAGTTATTACAACAAGAGCACATGAAGGCACAAAAAAAATATTGGACTAACTTGTCCCTAATCTTCACATAAAATAAAATGTTTAGTGGATAATTACTTTTAGACGGAAGACTTTAGTAACTATTAAGTTCTTATGGAGTATGGACTGCTTCAAAGTGGTTCTTATTATAATATTCATTTCGACTATTTGGTTTCTGATTTGATTTTTGTTTCAAATTTGCTCTAAACACAATCTGTACTTGATGACCAATTTGACACACAACGAATATAGAGAGAGCTAAAACTACAACAAAAATCAAACTAAGGACCAATTTGGCACAAGAGAAAATAATAGATGGTCCGTTTTGGAAAATCAATAGTTTGAGCATGAAAGATCTTTACTTGATTCTTGTTAATATTGGATGCAGGTTGATGGTACAGAATCTTTCTTGCAAGCCTTTCTTCATTCAAAGCAATGGGGTACTCTAGCATTTGTGATGCTTGAGATTTTATTTTGGGGCTTTTTTGCTGGTTTCCTCCACATCAAAGGCTTTTATATAAAATTGTAAATGCAAAATTTTGTATGTACACTGCCAATAATGTAAATATTTGTCTGCAGTATCTTTTGAGTTGCTATCTGCAAGTGTAACATGTGCTGTGTTTGAATCTGCGTAACTCAGACAAAAAGACGTTTGTGTTTTTATTGAGTAACTTTTTTGTGCATCCTGAAGTGTCTCACCACCGGAAAGGATAGAGCCGATTAAAAGTCATAAGATATAAACAAGTAAAATTTTAACCCACCATTCAAATTTCTTGATCTACTCGTAACTGGAGCTGGTAACTCAAGTTACATAGCCAATAAAGTTTTTATCTCTGAAGAGTCTTCCGATTTGTTCTCTTCAGAATAAAAGAGTAACTTTTTTGTCCATCCTAAAGTGTCTCACCTCTTGACCAGTAAGGATAGAGCTGGTTAGAAGTTGTAAAATACGAACAAGAAATTTTTTGACCCGCTATTCAAATTTCTAGATCTACTCTTAACTAGAGCTGGTAACTCAAGTTACAAAGCTGAATGAGTTGGATAGAAAACACAAAACAAAAAAAAAAAAAAAAAAAAAAAAGCAAGTGTTTTTGTTGAACAAATTTGTGCAACCATAAAGTGTCTCGCCACATTGCAGAAAAGGATAGAGCCGATTACAAGTTGCAAAATATTTATACCAGCGATCCAAATAGCTAGATTTACTCGTAACTAGGGCTGGCATTCAAGTTCCGGGTCACGTGAGATTATTTTTCAGGTTCAGGCTTGAAAAATCAACCAAATCTGACCCGCACGAAATGCAGGCAGCGAGTTTAACCACAAAATCTGCTCACATTTGATCGATCCAAACCCAACCTTTTCTGACCCAAAATTTATTTGAGACCATTTCTTGCGGTGCAAATCTAATACGATTTGACTCGACTTTTAAGTGTCCACGAGTTCATATCCAAATTACCAGCTCTACTCGGAACCTATGTTGTGTGATATGGGGGGGTCATCAACAATAGCACTCTACAAATAATAAACTCACCAGCCTTCACCTCTGTGTTCAAAAAGGTGTTAGTGTTTATAGATACCAACCAGATATCCAGATAGATTGTTTCATAATTGAGTCATGGGCAACTGACTCCAAAAGCTGTGTACAGTTCACAGACTAGAAATGACCAAAACCATTTCCTGATAATTTCCCGCTAACATGTCCTTCCTGAAATGACGTGTTCGTTAGAGTTTAACCTTGGGTCGGTTGAGGTTTTACCCGACCCACAATTCTCTTTAAAATTGGCGGGATCCACTTTCAGCAACCCGAACCCGCAGAAACCCATGGATTCGGATCAAACTGCCAGCTCTATATAGAAGGCTAGTTTCGACCCGATTCACATATCTATCATGACAAACCTGACCTAAAAATTTAGTTTGTGTAACCCAAATCCGCAAAACATGCAGGTAGAACCGTAGAATGATGTAATCGGGTTCAGGTTCAAATTCACAACTCTAACCATGCTCACTGATTTCCCTTATAATTTGTTTGGAAATGAAAGGTATCAGAACCCTCACATGAAATGTTTCTGGTAGACATGAAAACCCAGCTGACAATAATACATAGGGACCATTCTTGTACTATTAGTATTAGGTTCGGGTATGATGTGATGGCTGGTTTTCCTGATCTTTATTTTAAAGCACTAATTTACCCCCAAGTTGATGGATTTATGAAAGCAATGGTACACAAACTAAGGCATGATACTCAATTTGATACATGAAACTTTTTTATAAATAAAAAAAACGAACTTAACAAAATGGGTACAAAAGTTTCGTATATCAAATTGAGTATCAGACTAAAATTCACGTCGTAAATCGAAAGCTCCTCTACGCCCAACTCTTCCGCTTTGAGTCTCAAAACTATATAAAAACCAGTTACTTCCCAAAGTTGATGCACACATTGCATCTCCCTCTTGCTCTTTCCCGGCTAAGAGCTGTTTTCCCATTGATAGAAAACAAAAATGGCTAATGCTGAGGTTTCTATTTCTAATACCCAAAGAGGCGTACAGGACCAAGAGAGTTCCATGGAGGGCTCGGCAAGCAACAGAGAAGCAAGTATATCCCGGTTCGGGAAAGTACTTGCACGCAGAGCACTCATGTGCAGTTCAAGCAGTCGCTCGGGAGGAAGAAGAAAGGGCAAAACTGATGGGGATGCTAAGACTTCACCGAGCAGGCTAAGCAAGGTTACTTTAGCTGATGAAGCAGAGAACTAGAGAAAAAAGCTATTGGAATATGCAATGTTGTAGTACTTTTCAGTGATCTACTTATGTTATTGGAGATCTGTTCTGTTTCGTGAGATCTATCAAAACGGTACTCTACTGTGTGTCCCTTTAGTTGAAAATGATGTCTACAGTTGTGTTTTTATGTGTCCATCTCCGGATAGACAGCGACACCAACTAGAGCTGGCAATTTGGACCCAAATCTGCGGGTATCCGAAACTCGACCCACATTTTTGCCCGATTAATTTTCGGGTTGGATAGGGCAAACCCAAAACCCAAATTGCCAGCTCTAACACCAACATCATACTAAATCATGATAAAGCATAAAGATAAAATATGAAATCACTAAAAGTAAATTTGACAAGTGAATTCGAAGCTAAGGTATTGCCATGGAGTTGCAAATTGTAAAGAAAGGATAATTAGGCATATAATAGTTAAAAACATTAATTAGAGGAAGTTTTGTTACATACTGTATAGCGCATGCTCTTTGCAGCCAGTGATTTCAGTCTAAACGTAACCTGAAAACATCTCAAGAAAATAAAGATACTGGTTAAGATATATAATGAATTGTGAGAATGGTGTCATGTTATAAGATATACACAAAATGATGCAAACAAGTCATATTCTAGCTTATAGACCTTGAATATAAGTTAGAGATACAAGCCAAGTCATTTTCAAGCTATAGACCTTGAATATAAGTTAAGAGTTACAAGCCAATAAAAGATAGAGAAAAAAGAATCTCAACCAAAGAATAATGGGTTGAGACTCAATCAAACCGATGAGTAAATACCATCTCACGATTTGACACTCATACCCATACCATTTCTTTTGTGTCTTGATAGAGTCTCGGCCGATAACTCTTCGGCTGAGACTCTTTACTCTCTAAAAGATATTAGTGTGAGAGTAAGGCAATACATTTCTATATAACAAGAACGGAATCACAAGGTTAAACTCATACCCACACTCATAAGTTTGATCCTCAAAACTATTTTTAAATCACTAACATATCTCAACCTATCGATTTCATCATCAATATCCAAAACCTCAAAATTTTCCCATTTATGCCCTTCAATGAGTCAAATTTTTGCACATATTATTATCTTGGTAGGAGACCGAGGCAATAACTAGAGATGTGAAATAAAAAAAGTATGAGACATGGAATGGACAAAATTTGAGGTTTTGGGCACAGGAGGTGAAATCGGTTATTGAGATATCATTGGTGATTTTAAAATTAGTGTGAGAATCAAACATGATATAATTGTATAGTTGGGAGATCATTTATGAGTTCACATGTAATGTATACTATTTGTTGGTTATTGAGAACTTACCGAGGCTGGTAAAAGAGCATACTACAACTTTACGTGTCTACCCATCTCCAGGACTTGCGTACCTACAAGAATCCGAGTGCGTCTCCGTGCAAGTCATCTCCTCCCATCATTGGACAGTCTGTCGCATCATGTCCAAACTCGCCACAACAAGGAAGAGAGCAACGCCTACGTTTCCTATACATATCGATTCCATCTCTTGGTCTTCTCTCTTTCAGCTTTCCCAAAGCTATGGACTCGTGAGTATCTCCACCGGTGAAACTTTGAACAATGCCATCAGAATCCTCAACCTCAGGAAGAATCAATGAGTCCGATGGGCTATTAGTATAAGCAATATCGTTAGCGTCGTGACCTGTCCCAGCAAATTCCTTGATACGCGATACCACCATGGAAATTTGATTACACGCCACATCGAGGCGCTCTTCTGTCTCAGTTGATTCTGCAATAAGTGTTGAAACCAGGGATTGTAGAAAGTGGACTTTTGCTTCGTGTTCTCCAGATGTTGAGGGGTATGGTTTATCTGATAATATGTTATCGCGCCAACGAAGAGGTAGATACCGGTCTGGAACGTGGAAACAGTTGTTGGTTGAAAGGACACGAAGTACATGTCTACAGAGGATGCCAGAGAACTCGAACTGATGACAGGTACAGCTAATGAATTCATTGTGAGGACTCCACAGAACTTTGTACCCTCCATCCATCTCAGTATGGTGTCTCACAATGAAATTATAAGTTTCATCTACCATTAGAGATGCGTATTGTGGAGCCAAGACAAGCTCTTCTTGTAGTTTGCAAAATGCATATGGTGTAAGAACAGCAGCGGCGTGTGACTCAATTGGAGATCCCGTTTTGAGGGAAACTTTGGGGGCCTTCTGTTTTAACACCATTTCATCTCTGTAATCAACGATAGCGGCGACCTACAAAAAATCATTGAAACATGTACGTGACGAGTTTGAAAAAGGAAACATAAAATAATATAATAATAACAGGTAATAGTCGTCCACCTGCTCCACAAAGTTCTGAAGTACAGATTGTGCACTCAAAAACCGTTGGATATATGCATTTATTGACTCCGACTGAAAAGTACTTGTCATTCCTGCAAAGAAGTAACATCTCAAATACGGTAATGCCCAATACTCCCGTAATGCATATAAGCTGACAATGTGCTTGTTTCCATGAAGCCCATAGGTATCAACCATCTCTCTCCATCCAAGATCAAAGTCCTCATGTGAGTGTAAATTATAGAGGCGGTGGAACTCAGCCTTCCATTTATCATATTGTGTCCCGAGAAGCACAGAAAACCAATCAGAGAACTTCGCAATGATATGCCAAATGCAAAATGCATGCTTAGTCCTTGGCATTTCAGTAGCAACTGCTTCTTTAAGCCACATGTTTTGGTCAGTTAAAATTGTTGCTGGAGCCTTTCCATTCATAAATTCCAAAAATGTCTGTCATACACATCAGAGATAATAGATAACGATAGAACATGTGAGTGGTAATACAAAAAGTTCAGATAGAAGCATATCTCTTATGATATTTTGGTTTGCAATTCGATGAACTTAGGCTACGTAAAGAAACCAGGAACTATGAGAATAAAGAAAAGGGAAGTTCTGATTCTTCATTTGAGATACGGAAGTCTAAAATTGTCACACACAAAACAAACGAATCCAGAGGTTAAGTTGTATTTAGAAAAAAGACAATCAAAGAGAAAATATTGGCTCTTATCTCAAGGAAACGGTAGTTACTAAAGCGG
This sequence comes from Pelargonium myrrhifolium, assembly GCA_036897405.1. Classification (NCBI taxonomy): domain Eukaryota; kingdom Viridiplantae; phylum Streptophyta; class Magnoliopsida; order Geraniales; family Geraniaceae; genus Pelargonium; species Pelargonium myrrhifolium. The sequence continues at coordinate 1,560 of JAYMTK010001443.1, read as the reverse complement.
TGCATGCAGATTTACTGTAGCAGAGCCAAATTTATCTTCTGCTTAAAGGCCTAAAACCAGAAGGTCCACACACACACACACATATGTAAGGAATACAGAATCTACGCCATGTTATTTTTGGCTTAGGCAAAGCCAAGCCAATCATAACATAAGTGTGTCTGTATAATTATAGAAAGGACTGCATATTATCATCCTGTCTAATTCAAGTGCCGGTTAAACAGTTTCTTACCTTCAAAGCCCAGGAAAATGATTGAATATTTTCATCCCGTAGAAGCACGCAGCCAAAGAAACAATTCATCCCATGATTGTCTACCCCAACCCAAATCCCAATTATCATATCATAAGCATCCAAACGGTGGGTGGTGTCAAATATAATAGCATCTCCAAAAGCTTCATATGAACGAATGGATGAAGCGTATGACCATCCAATATACTCCAACCTGTTATTTGCATCTATTTGGAAGTTGTACTTGAAGTTAGAATCTCTATCCTTCTTGTCCTTGCACATTTTAAGAAGGTCGATAGCATCATTGTCTCGATCCACTTTCCTAAACGATTGTAGCAAGTTTCTCACGTCTATTTCAGTGAATGGTAGACAACCTAGCTTTACACCCTTCTCTAGCTCCATTAATCTCAACATTTGGCGCACCGACATCCCAGCTTTTGCAAACATGCAAATACGACTCTTGTCATCCGCAGACATGGTGCAGTAAGCAGGAAGAAGCTGCACCTCATTTGACTTCAAAAGTTCATGGTTATGGATGTTGCTAAAACCAGTAATACGCCATTCGGGAACATCAAAATCTGCTCTTTTAACAATTCGCATATACGCTTGACATCCACAACGAGATGATTTTCTATTTCTTTGCAGCTTCCCGTCCTCGGACGGCTTTAACTGCGGGTAACCACCACGGTGGCACGTGAAATCCCGTCTTGTAATTCCCCTACCAACACCATCCTTGCCACGAGTACGATGACGCCTGATTGAAAAGCCACATTGCTTAGCAAAACTGCAATAAAACTCATAGGCAGCATCTTGTGAAACAAATCTCTGGCCAATAAATGGGACAAGATTAACAGAAGTTTGTCGTGACAAAATTGTGTCCTCTGGCATTTCCTCAACTGCACCAATATCATCCGGAGAGGAATCAATACCATTTTCAGAACATTCTTTCACTACACCAGTTAACTCGGACATCTTTGCACTGTGGATAAAATAATGATCCTTGTGTATCGCCTGTACACAAGTTTTTGGATGTTCAATAACAAAACTAGAGCCAAAACCCAAATGAAAACTAAAGAAACATCTCATCCTCATTCAGTTTTTCACATTTTGTGTCCTGATTTTGGAGATTCCTTTCCCCTCTTATTTCTCTTATGTTTCCTGTTTATAAAACTCAAACAAACTGATATTGCATTTTTGTTTTGCTTTCTTATCAAAACTGTTAGAGTATAAAACTATTATTGGGTCTTCAACTATGAGCTTAAACTTTTAGTTGAGTTGGTTCTTTACATGGTATCAGAGCATTGGTGACTAAAAGGTCCCGGGTTCGAATCCTA